>JAKOGI010002890.1:0-79223 GCA_029747015.1 Carnegiea gigantea
TAAGTCCAATATTTTGCATTGGATTAACGCTTAAGAAGTCAGCTTCGCAACAAAAAAAGTTTCATCCCATTTGGACTTCATTTGCCCTCTCAAATTAGCTAATAAACCCCAGATATACAAACTGCCCAGTTTAAACCAGAACATACCCGGTTTTGGTTATTTGATTCCATAAGCTTAATGGTGGTTTAAGTCTTGTATTTTAACATTTTGTGGGTCCCCAAGATGTTAGCTACATGGTCCAAGTGATAAAATCAACTTATGTCAAGTGGAAAATGGGGAACCAGGTCAATCTCCCAAAACTGTGCAGACTGAGACCCGGTTCAGACCAGTCTCGCCATTTTAACGTTTTCATCAGGCAAATGAACTCCAAATTGAGTAATTCCACTTGGATCTGTTAGAAGACTTCTCAAGCTTTCCATCCATGTGTGGCAACGCAAGTTATGACCACGTTTGCCCTGGAATACATGGCCTGCAAATCGACCCTATAAGCTGCCAGCACATTACAGTTTACAGCAGCAAGCAGCTTTCCTTCTCCAAAGGGTTTCCTTCTCTTCAGCTGAGTGGCACACCTTCCAAGGCTTGGCACACGTCCAAGGCAACCTAGGGAAGACAACAACCAATGAGAGAAGGGCTGCAAGAAGGCTTGTCTCTTGAATCTCATTGGAAGACAAAGAAGGTGCTCCCTTGATTCTCATTGGCTAGCCGTAAAGGGGATGGCCACTTTTCGGCTTGCACATGGCTACTTGCTGCCTTTTGAAGCTGATTATGTTTAAGGCCAAATTAATCAAGTTGTATTAGTCATTTGTCTTGCTTTCCTAGTTAGATTAATACACTTTGTTTAGCACTAAGGAAGATTAACAAAACCGGTTAGCATAACCGGGTGTAATTAGGCCTAATACCTTTCCTACCTAGGAAGGAAAGCTAGAGGTACTTGTGTAAGAGCTTACTTAGCTTGGTTATTTTGCTGCTTATTTAGAGGACACGCGGCAAAGGCAAAAACCAGTGAGATTTGAGTTAAAACCCTCTTTGAGAGCTTTGTGCTTTCATGCCTTAGTGCAAACAAATTCCAACTTGCTTATCCTTAATCTAGTCAATTAAGGAGGTGATCAAGTAGGTTTTAATCTTGAATTAAGTGATGTTTCTGTATCTTAATCCAAGGTTAAAGACTCTAAACTTGAGTTTGGTGGTGTTTCTGTATCCATTCTTCAAGTTTAGCTCTTATACTCTTTGGTGGTTTATACTCAAGAGAGGATCTACAAAGAGAGTTAAAGTAAGTTTGCTAGCTTTAATTTGGAGTTAGTGAATCTTAACTTTGCTTCTCTCCCACCTTTTCTCATTTACAAGCCACTCACATATCCATCCCCATGCTTAACCAAGGCTTAGACTACCTCTAATAGTCTAGCTTCCATCACAAACCTCAAACCATACTCAACCGTGCAAAAGTAAGAAACATGGTGTCACAAATCAGAAAAGTGGCACGGCCTACCCGTGCCTAAAGGCACGACCGTGCCACACCTATTCGTGTGGTTTTCACTTGGTTGCTTCATAATCTTGGTAGCTTGTAACTTGGTTCCATTCATCCCTTGTGATATACATCAAATTACATCAAACTCCCTTTTGATTTTCACTTAGAATCCCTTGATTCTAAGTTCCATTCCTCCCTCACATATTTGTTGCCTCACAACCAACATATTATGTGCCACTTTCCTTAGTTTTCTCATGATTGTATTCTCCCTTGGTTTGTAAGCTTTCACTCTTAATTTGAGTTCTAGCTTAGACCATCGGCAAGTACATCATATTTGGTATCAGAGCAAGTTCAGAACTTGGCCTGAAACCCACGCCATCCACACGCCCAAAGCTTCTCAAAACACAAATCCAAATTCATTCCCTCAAAACACCCACTTTCGCAATGAGAATTGGGAAAGATATGTCCCTTAGAAAAATCCTCAAACTACAAAAAGAGCTTGAAGCATTTGACCTCGGAACACAAGAAATAAATTGGGAAATGCAACAGCAAGAAAGAGAACTTGATGTACTCGCCCTCTGGTTTGAAGAAAGAAGAAAATCCAGTCAGCCCTTTGTTTCACCAGAGATAGATCAAAGTCACAAAGTTAATGAGGTTACCATCAACTTACCTCCCAAGTTTGATGAACATGAAGATGAACAAGAGGAAATCTAGGAGGAAGAAAAGGAGGATCGAGAAGAGAAAGATGGGAATACATTTGAAGAGAAAAAGCTTGAGGCAGAAGAAGGTGAAATACTCACCTTAGTCACCCACCATCCACCAAAAGACAAGAACCATCATAACCATCTTTTCATTCCTTTTGATGAACCATCAAAACTTTCACCCACTCCACCCCCACCCAAAGCACTCAAACAAACCTTCTGTCAAAAGCATTCAAGGCCAGTACTTACAACTCCTAATCTTGAATTAAGAGTAAGTGAGGAAGTGGTTTATGACATGTTCAATGAGTCCCCCATATATAACATCCAAATCAGCAAGGGACTTGACGAGAAGAGAGCCTCCAAGAGCAAAGGCAAGTTATTCGAATGGTTGATTTTGTTTCTACCATACAATGAATCAAGAAGAGGAGGTAATTACCTAAATTGATTTGAGGACAAATCTTTTTAACAAGGGGAGGATGATGGAGACCCCTCCATGCCCTTTGATTTTAAAAAAATCAAATTAAGCTAGGTAATTTTATTTTGGTGATTAAAGGATGAATGATTCATCCTTGTTTTGTTTAAGGACCTAAAAACAGCAGGTCAGGTTTGTTTTCACGGCAAACCCGGTTTTCGAGAGGTTAATTACGTCAAACCCTTTAAGGTTTAAGTCCAATATTTTGCATTGGGATTAAAGCTTAAGAAGTCAGCTTCGCAACAAAAAAAGTTGCATCCCATTTGGACTTCATTTGCCCTCTCAAATTAGCTAATAAACCCCAGATATGCAAACTGCCCAGTTTAAACCAGAACATACCCGGTTTTGGTTATTTGATTCCATAAGCTTAATGGTGGTTTAAGTCTTGTATTTTTACATTTTGTGGGTCCCCAAGATGTTCGCTACATGGTCCAAGTGATAAAATCAAGTTATGTCAAGTGGAAAATGGGGAACCAGGTCAATCTCCCAAAACTGTGCAGACTGAGACCCGGTTCAGACCAGTCTGGCCATTTTAACGTTTGCATTAGGCAAATGAACTCCAAATTGAGTAATTCCACTTGGAGCTGTTAGAAGACTTCTCAAGCTTTCCATCCATGTGTGGCAACGCAAGTTATGACCACGTTTGGCTTGGAATACATGGCCTGAAAATCGACCCTGTAAGCTGCCAGCACATTACAGTTTACAACAGCAAGCAGCTTTCCTTCTCCAAAGGGTTTCCTTCTCTTCAGCTGAGTGGCACACCTTCCAAGGCTTGGCACACGTCCAAGGCAACCTAGGGAAGACAGCAACCAATGAGGGAAGGGCTGCAAGAAGGCTTGTCTCTTGAATCTCATTGGAAGACAAAGAAGGTGCTCCCTTGATTCTCATTGGCTAGCCGTAAAGGGGATGGCCACTTTTCGGCTTGCACATGGCTGCTTGCTGTCTTTTGAAGCTGATTATGTTTAAGGCCAAATTAATCAAGTTGTATTAGTCATTTGTCTTGCTTTCCTAGTTAGATTAATACACTTTGTTTAGCATTAAGGAAGATTAACAAAATCGGTTAGCATAACCGGGTGTAATTAGGCCTAATACCTTTCCTACCTAGGAAGGAAAGCTAGAGGTACTTGTGTAAGAGCTTACTTAGCTTGGTTATTTTGCTGCCTATTTAGAGGACACACGGCCAAGGCAAAAACCAGTGAGATTTGAGTTAAAACCCTCTTTGAGAGCTTTGTGCTTTCATGCCTTAGTGCAAACAAATTCCAACTTGCTTATCCTTAATCTAGTCAATTAAGGTGGTGATCAAGTAGGTTTTAATCTTGAATTAAGTGGTGTTTCTGTATCTTAATCCAAGATTAAAGACTCTAAACTTGAGTTTGGTGGTGTTTCTGTATCCATTCTTCAAGTTTAGCTCTATCTCATTTGGTGTTTATACTCAAGGATTCAAAGAGAGTTAAAGTGAGTTTGCTAGCTTTAATTTGGAGTTAGTGAATCTTAACTTTGCTTCTCTCCCACTTTCTCTCATTTACAAGCCACTCACATATCCATCCCCATGCTTATTCAAGGCTTAGACTACCTTTAATAGTCTAGCTTCCATCAAAAACCCCAAACCATACTCAACCGTGCAAAAGTGAGATACATGGTACCACGAACCAGAAAAGTGGCACGGCCTACCCGTGCCACACCTATTTCGTGTGGTTTTCACTTGGTTGCTTCATAATCTTGGTAGCTTGTAACTTGGTTCCATTCATCCCTTGTGATATACATCAAATTACATCAAACTCCCTTTTGATTTTCACTTAGAATCCCTTGATTCTAAGTTCCATTCCTCTCTCACATATTTGTTGCCTCGCAACCAACATATTATGTGCCACTTTCCTTAGTTTTCTCATGATTGTATTCTCCCTTGGTTTGTAAGCTTTCACTCTTAATTTGAGTTCTAGCTTGGACCATCGGCAAGTACATCATATTTGGTATCAGAGCAAGTTCAGAACTTGGCCTGAAACCCACGCCATCCACACGCCCAAAGCTCCTCAAAACACAAATCCAAATTCATTCCCTCAAAACACCCACTTTCACAATGAGAATTGGGAAAGATATGTCCCTTAGAAAAATCCTCAAACTACAAAAAGAGCTTGAAGCATTTGACCTTAGAACACAAGAAATAAACTGGGAAATGCAACAGCAAGAAAGAGAACTTGATCTACTCGCCCTCTGGTTTGAAGAAAGAAGAAAATCCAATCAGCCCTTTGTTTCACCAGAGATAGATCAAAGTCACAAAGTTAATGAGGTTACCATTAACTTACCTCCCAAGTTTGATGAACATGAAGATGAACAAGAGGAAATCAAGGAGGAAGAAAAGGAGGATCGAGAAGAGAAAGATGGGAATACATTTGAAGAGAAAAAGCTTGAGGCGGAAGAAGGTGAAATACTCACCTTAGTCACCCACCATCCACCAAAAGACAAGAACCATCATAACCATCTTTTCATTCCTTTTGGTGAACCATCAAAACTTTCACCCACTCCACCCCCACCCAAAGCACTCAAACAAACCTTCTGTCAAAAGCATTCAAGGCCATTACTTACAACTCCTAATCTTGAATTAAGAGTAAGTGAGGAAGTGGTTCATGACATGTTTAAAGAGTCCCCCATATACAACATCCAAATCAGCAAGGGACTTGATGAGAAGAGAGCCTCCAAGAGCAAAGGCAAGTTATTCGAATGGTTGATTTTGTTTCAGCCATACAATGAATCAAGAAGAGGAGGTAATTACCTAAATTGATTTGAGGACAAATCTTTTTAACAAGGGGAGGATGATGGAGATCCCTCCATGCCCTTTAATTTAAAGAATCAAATCAAAGCTAGGCAATTTTATTTTGGTGATTAAAGGATGAATGATTCATCCTTGTTTTGTTTAAGGACCTAAAACAGCAGGTCAGGTTTGTTTTCACAGCAAACCCGGTTTTCGAGAGGTTAATTACGTCAAACCCTTTAAGGTTTAAGTCCAATATTTTGCATTGGGATTAAAGCTTAAGAAGTCAGCTTCGCAACAAAAAAAGTTTCATCCCATTTGGACTTCATTTGCCCTCTCAAATTAGCTAATAAACCCCAGATATACAAACTGCCCAGTTTAAACCAGAACATACCCGGTTTTGGTTATTTGATTCCATAAGCTTAATGGTGGTTAAGCTTGTATTTTTACATTTTGTGGGTCCCCAAGATGTGAGCTATGTGGTCCAAGTGATAAAATCAAGTTATGTCAAGTGGAAAATGGGGAACCAGGTCAATCTCCCAAAACTGTGCAGACTGAGACCCGGTTCAGACCAGTCTGGCCATTTAAACGTTTTCATCAGGCAAATGAACTCCAAATTGAGTAATTCCACTTGGAGCTGTTAGAAGACTTCTCAAGCTTTCCAACCATGTGTGGCAACACAAGTTATGACCACGTTTGCCCTGGAATACATGGCCTGCAAATCGACCCTGTAAGCTGCCAGCACATTACAGTTTACAGCAGCAAGCAGCTTTCCTTCTCCAAAGGGTTTCCTTCTCTTCAGCTGAGTGGCACACCTTCCAAGGCTTGGCACACGTCCAAGGAAACCTAGGGAAGACAACAACCAATGAGGGAAGGGCTGCAAGAAGGCTTGTCTCTTGAATCTCATTGGAAGACAAAGAAGGTGCTCCCTTGATTCTCATTGGCTAGCCGTAAAGGGGATGGCCACTTTTCGGCTTGCACATGGCTACTTGCTGCCTTTTGAAGCTGATTATGTTTAAGGCCAAATTAATCAAGTTGTATTAGTCATTTGTCTTGCTTTCCTAGTTAGATTAATACACTTTGTTTAGCATTAAGGAAGATTAACAAAACCGGTTAGCATAACCGGGTGTAATTAGGCCTAATACCTTTCCTACCTAGGAAGGAAAGCTAGAGGTACTTGTGTAAGAGCTTACTTAGCTTGGTTATTTTGCTGCCTATTTAGAGGACACACGGCCAAGGCAAAAACCAGTGAGATTTGAGTTAAAAACCTCTTTGAGAGCTTTGTGCTTTCATGCCTTAGTGCAAACAAATTCCAACTTGCTTATCCTTAATCTAGTCAATTAAGGTGGTGATCAAGTAGGTTTTAATCTTGAATTAAGTGGTGTTTCTGTATCTTAATCCAAGGTTAAAGACTCTAAACTTGAGTTTGGTGGTGTTTCTGTATCCATTCTTCAAGTTTAGCTCTATCTCATTTGGTGTTTATACTCAAGGATTCAAAGAGAGTTAAAGTGAGTTTGCTAGCTTTAATTTGGAGTTAGTGAATCTTAACTTTGCTTCTCTCCCACCTTTTCTCATTTACAAGCCACTCACATATCCATCCCCATGCTTAATCAAGGCTTAGACTACCTCTAATAGTCTAGCTTCCATCACAAACCTCAAACCATACTCAACCGTGCAAAAGTAAGAAACATGGTGTCACAAACCAGAAAAGTGGCACGGCCTACCCGTGCCTAAAGGCACCGTGCCACACCTATTCGTGTGGTTTTCACTTGGTTGCTTCATAATCTTGGTAGCTTGTAACTTGGTTCCATTCATCCCTTGTGATATACATCAAATTACATCAAACTCTCTTTTGATTTTCACTTAGAATCCCTTGATTCTAAGTTCCATTCCTCCCTCACATGTTTGTTGCCTCACAACCAACATATTATGTGCCACTTTCCTTAGTTTTCTCATGATTGTATTCTCCCTTGGTTTGTAAGCTTTCACTCTTAATTTGAGTTCTAGCTTGGACCATCGGCAGGTACATCATATTTGGTATCAGAGCAAGTTCAGAACTTGGCCTGAAACCCACACCATCCACACGCCCAAAGCTCCTCAAACACAAATCCAAATTCATTCCCTCAAAACACCCACTTTCGCAATGAGAATTGGGAAAGATATGTCCCTTAGAAAAATCCTCAAACTACAAAAAGAGCTTGAAGCATTTGACCTCAGAACACAAGAAATAAACTGGGAAATGCAACAGCAAGAAAGAGAACTTGATCTACTCGCCTCTGGTTTGAAGAAAGAAGAAAATCCAATCAGCCCTTTGTTTCACCAGAGATAGATCAAAGTCACAAAGTTAATGAGGTTACCATCAACTTACCTCCTAAGTTTGATGAACATGAAGATGAACAAGAGGAAATCAAGGAGGAAGAAAAGGAGGATCGAGAAGAGAAAGATGGGAATACATTTGAAGAGAAAAAGCTTGAGGCGGAAGAAGGTGAAATACTCACCTTAGTCACCCACCATCCACCAAAAGACAAGAACCATCATAACCATCTTTTCATTCCTTTTGGTGAACCATCAAAACTTTCACCCACTCCACCCCCACCCAAAGCACTCAAACAAACCTTCTGTCAAAAGCATTCAAGGCCAGTACTTACAACTCCTAATCTTGAATTAAGAGTAAGTGAGGAAGTGGTTCATGACATGTTTAAAGAGTCCCCCATATACAACATCCAAATCAGCAAGGGACTTGACGAGAAGAGAGCCTCCAAGAGCAAAGGCAAGTTATTCGAATGGTTGATTCCGTTTCAGCCATACAATGAATCAAGAAGAGGAGGTAATTACCTAAATTGATTTGAGGACAAATCTTTTTAACAAGGGGAGGATGATGGAGATCCCTCCATGCCCTTTGATTTAAAGAATCAAATCAAAGCTAGGTAATTTCATTTTGGTGATTAAAGGGTGAATAATTCATCCTTGTTTTGTTTAAGGACCTAAAACAGCAGGTCAGGTTTGTTTTCACAGCAAACCCGGTTTTCGAGAGGTTAATTACGTCAAACCCTTTAAGGTTTAAGTCCAATATTTTGCATTGGGATTAAAGTTCAAGAAGTCAGCTTTGCAACAAAAAAAGTTTCATCCCATTTGGACTTCATTTGCCCTCTCAAATTAGCTAATAAACCCAAGATATACAAACTGCCCAGGGTCAGAATGTACCCGGTTTTGTTCTTTTGATTTCTTAAGCTTATTTTGGTATAAGTCTTGTATTTTTACATATTTTGGGTCCCCAAGATGTTAGCTATGTGGTCCAAGTGATAAAATCAAGTTATGTCAAGTGGAAAATGGGGAACCAGGTCAATCTCCCAAAACTGTGCAGACTGAGACCCGGTTCAGACCAGTCTGACCATTTTAACGTTTTCATCAGGCAAATGAACTCCAAATTGAGTAATTCCACTTGGAGCTGTTAGAAGACTTCTCAAGCTTTCCAACCATGTGTGGCAACACAAGTTATGACCACATTTGCCCTGGAATACATGGCCTGCAAATCGACCCTGTAAGCTGCCAGCACATTACAGTTTACAGCAGCAAGCAGCTTTCCTTCTCCAAAGGGTTTCCTTCTCTTCAGCTGAGTGGTACACCTTCCAAGGCTTGGCACACGTCCAAGGCAACCTAGGGAAGACAACAACCAATGAGGGAAGGGCTGCAAGAAGGCTTGTCTCTTGAATCTCATTGGAAGACAAAGAAGGTGCTCCCTTGATTCTCATTGGCTAGCCGTAAAGGGGATGGCCACTTTTCGGCTTGCACATGGCTACTTGCTGCCTTTTGAAGCTGATTATGTTTAAGGCCAAATTAATCAAGTTGTATTAGTCATTTGTCTTGCTTTCCTAGTTAGATTAATACACTTTGTTTAGCATTAAGGAAGATTAACAAAACCGGTTAGCATAACCGGGTGTAATTAGGCCTAATACCTTTCCTACCTAGGAAGGAAAGCTAGAGGTACTTGTGTAAGAGCTTACTTAGCTTGGTTATTTTGCTGCCTATTTAGAGGACACACGGCCAAGGCAAAAACCAGTGAGATTTGAGTTAAAAACCTCTTTGAGAGCTTTGTGCTTTCATGCCTTAGTGCAAACAAATTCCAACTTGCTTATCCTTAATCTAGTCAATTAAGGTGGTGATCAAGTAGGTTTTAATCTTGAATTAAGTGGTGTTTCTGTATCTTAATCCAAGGTTAAAGACTCTAAACTTGAGTTTGGTGGTGTTTCTGTATCCATTCTTCAAGTTTAGCTCTATCTCATTTGGTGTTTATACTCAAGGATTCAAAGAGAGTTAAAGTGAGTTTGCTAGCTTTAATTTGGAGTTAGTGAATCTTAACTTTGCTTCTCTCCCACCTTTTCTCATTTACAAGCCACTCACATATCCATCCCCCCATGCTTAATCAAGGCTTAGACTACCTCTAATAGTCTAGCTTCCATCATACCTCAAACCATACTCAACCGTGCAAAAGTAAGAAACATGGTGTCACAAACCAGAAAAGTGGCACGGCCTACCCGTGCCTAAAGGCACGACCGTGCCACACCTATTCGTGTGGGTTTCACTTGGTTGCTTCATAATCTTGGTAGCTTGTAACTTGGTTCCATTCATCCCTTGTGATATACATCAAATTACATCAAATTCCCTTTTGATTTTCACTTAGAATCCCTTGATTCTAAGTTCCATTTCTCCCTCACATATTTGTTGCCTCACAACCAACATATTATGTGCCACTTTCCTTAGTTTTCTCATGATTGTATTCTCCCTTGGTTTGTAAGCTTTCACTCTTAATTTGAGTTCTAGCATGGACCATCGGCAGGGACATCATATTTGGCATCAGAGCAAGTTCAGAACTTGGCCTGAAACCAACACCATCCACACGCCCAAAGCTCCTCAAAACACAAATCCAAATTCATTCCCTCAAAACACCCACTTTCACAATGAGAATTGGGAAAGATATGTCCCTTAGAAAAATCCTCAAATTACAAAAAGAGCTTGAAGCATTTGACCTCAGAACACAAGAAATAAACTGGGAAATGCAACAGCAAGAAAGAGAACTTGATCTACTCACCCTCTGGTTTGAAGAAAGAAGAAAATCCAATCAGCCCTTTGTTTCACCAGAGATAGATCAAAGTCACAAAGTTAATGAGGTTACCACCAACTTACCTCCTAAGTTTGATGAACATGAAGATGAACAAGAGGAAATAAAGGAGGAAGAAAAGGAGGATCGAGAAGAGAAAGATGGGAATACATTTGAAGAGAAAAAGCTTGAGGCGGAAGAAGGTGAAATACTCACCTTAGTCACCCACCATCCACCAAAAGACAAGAACCATCATAACCATCTTTTCATTCCTTTTGGTAAACCATCAAAACTTTCACCCACTCCACCCCCACCCAAAGCACTCAAACAAACCTTCTGTCAAAAGCATTCAAGGCCATTACTTACAACTCCTAATCTTGAATTAAGAGTAAGTGAGGAAGTGGTTCATGACATGTTTAAAGAGCCCCCCATATACAACATCCAAATCAGCAAGGGACTTGACGAGAAGAGAGCCTCCAAGAGCAAAGGCAAGTTATTCGAATGGTTGATTCCGTTTCAGCCATACAATGAATCAAGAAGAGGAGGTAATTACCTAAATTGATTTGAGGACAAATCTTTTTAACAAGGGAAGGATGATGGAGATCCCTCCATGCCCTTTGATTTAAAGAATCAAATCAAAGCTAGGTAATTTTATTTTGGTGATTAAAGGATGAATGATTCATCCTTGTTTTGTTTAAGGACCTAAAACAGCAGGTCAGGTTTGTTTTCACAGCAAACCCGGTTTCGAGAGGTTAATTACGTCAAACCCTTTAAGGTTTAAGTCCAATATTTTGCATTGGGATTAAAGCTTAAGAAGTCAGCTTCGCAACAAAAAAAAGTTTCATCCCATTTGGACTTCATTTGCCCTCTCAAATTAGCTAATAAACCCCAGATATACAAACTGCCCAGTTTAAACCAGAACATACCCGGTTTTGGTTATTTGATTCCATAAGCTTAATGGTGGTTTAATCTTGTATTTTTACATTTTTTGGGTCCCCAAGATGTTAGCTACATGGTCCAAGTGATAAAATCAAGTTATGTCAAGTGGAAAATGGGGAACCAGGTCAATCTCCCAAAACTGTGCAGACTGAGACCTGGTGCAGACCAGTCTGACCATTTAAACGTTTTCATCAGGCAAATGAACTCCAAATTGAGTAATTTTACTTGGATCTGTTAGAAGACTTCTCAAGCTTTCCAACCATGTGTGGCAACACAAGTTATGACCACATTTGCCCTGGAATACATGGCCTGCAAATCGACCCTGTAAGCTGCCTGCACATTACAGTTTACAGCAGCAAGCAGCTTTCCTTCTCCAAAGGGTTTCCTTCTCTTCAGCTGAGTGGTACACCTTCCAAGGCTTGGCACACGTCCAAGGCACCCTAGGGAAGACAACAACCAATGAGGGAAGGGCTGCAAGAAGGCTTGTCTCTTGAATCTCATTGGAAGACAAAGAAGGTGCTTCCTTGATTCTCATTGGCTAGCCGTAAAGGGGATGGCCACTTTTCGGCTTGCACATGGCTACTTGCTGCCTTTTGAAGCTGATTATGTTTAAGGCCAAATTAATCAAGTCATATTAGTCATTTGTCTTGCTTTCCTAGTTAGATTAATACACTTTGTTTAGCATTAAGGAAGATTAACAAAACCGGTTAGCATAACCGGGTGTAATTAGGCCTAATACCTTTCCTACCTAGGAAGGAAAGCTAGAGGTACTTGTGTAAGAGCTTACTTAGCTTGGTTATTTTGCTGCCTATTTAGACGACACACGGCCAAGGCAAAAACCAGTGAGATTTGAGTTAAAAACCTCTTTGAGAGCTTTGTGCTTTCATGCCTTAGTGCAACCAAATTCCAACTTGCTTATCCTTAATCTAGTCAATTAAGGTGGTGATCAAGTAGGTTTTAATCTTGAATTAAGTGGCGTTTCTGTATCTTAATCCAAGGTTAAAGACTCGAAACTTGAGTTTGGTGGTGTTTCTATATCCATTCTTCAAGTTTAGCTCTATCTCATTTGGTGTTTATACTCAAGGATTCAAAGAGAGTTAAAGTGAGTTTGCTAGCTTTAATTTGGAGTTAGTGAATCTTAACTTTGCTTCTCTCCCACCCTTTCTCATTTACAAGCCACTCACATATCCATCCCCATGCTTAATCAAGGCTTAGACTACCTCTAATAGTCTAGCTTCCATCACAAACCTCAAACCATACTCAACCGTGCAAAAGTAAGAAACATGGTGTCACAAATCAGAAAAGTGGCACGGCCTACCCGTGCCTAAAGGCACGACCGTGCCACACCTATTCGTGTGGTTTTCACTTGGTTGCTTCATAATTTTGGTAGCTTGTAACTTGGTTCCATTCATCCCTTGTGATATACATCAAATTACATCAAATTCCCTTTTGATTTTCACTTAGAATCCCTTGATTCTAAGTTCCATTCCTCCCTCACATATTTGTTGCCTCACAACCAACACATTATGTGCCACTTTCCTTAGTTTTCTCATGATTGTATTCTCCCTTGGTTTGTAAGCTTTCACTCTTAATTTGAGTTCTAGCTTGGACCATCGGCAGGTACATCAGGTTTGTTCGAATCCGAGTTGAGTGTTCTATTTCACCCTAGTTTTACTATTTTCGGTCCAAAACTTCAGTTCTTAAAGCTGGACTGAGTTGAAGTTAAGGTGCCATTGTTTCAGTTTTCCCCTTTCCTCTACCTGTGACTATTCAGTTTTTAGCATATTCTGCTTGCTTATTCCATTCGTTTTGTCTCCTCTATTTGGTTTAGTTCTCTATTTTTCTTAATTATGTAGCTCTCATTTAGGTTGTATTAGTATTGGAATGACTATTATTTGATTGGATTTGGTATCATTTGATGTTAGTTTAGATCTATTTGTAATTAATAGTTTTAGTTATTATGGCTTTAATATTAGTTTAAAATTGTATTAGATTAGCTTACTTCCATAGTTAATGACCTCAATCTCATCCTCGTCCCTGTGGAGATGACCTTCAAGTACTACAGCGAAAGTTGTACGCTTAAGGCACTTTGTTTTACACTAAAAATTATCGTACAATGTACTAGTTAATTGTCTGAGGGTTGTCCTGGTGATTTATAAGCTTTGAGTTCATCATTTTGTGAATTTTAAGCTTTGATTGCTTGAGGGTTGTGCTGATGTTAAGTCCTGTTGATTAAAATGTCTTCAAATAAATAGTTGTTTTTTTTAATTAATACAGAAGTTCTTAGATCAGAAGTCTTTTGATCATGTCGATGGATAAGTGTCGTTTCATGATGTACGACAACCCTAACTAAGTAGTGCATAGACACAATGGTTGCTATATAGCTATTTGAGTGAATTGGAAAATGAACTTAGAAGGATCTTTATCAATAAGATCGATTTAGCCTTCAGAGCTTTCGATCATAGTTCAGTGATATAGAAGCCCCATGCTGTGAAATAAACTTTCAAAGCGTACTTTTGGCAAATCAAGTCTTTGAATGTTTTTACTAACTCATGTGACTTAGAGTTGTTTTATGAGCCTCCTTACAATCGAATTGCAGCTGCTACATTTAAAGTCATTTGATAAGGCATGAGCTGTTTTTATATTGTTGAAATTAAAGTAAACTTACATTCGAGATGATAATTTTGGATCTCTCTAATTATGGTTTACCTCTTTTTATTTTAAATCTCTCTAGTAATATATATTTTTCCATTTAATTTTCTTATTTCTGTCAATTAGCTATAGCAGGTTGTAGCACATAATTGGATCAGTTGCTGTCTTAATGAACATAATGAAGATTAGGAATGATGCTAGCTCAATGTAAGAACTTGAAAGTCATTTTTTTCAAATGATAGCTCTCACTAGTATATATTATTACTCAATGTCATTTATTTAACGAAAGCGTTCAAGTGGTTCAAGACAATGCAATTGTATTTTGTTTTAATTTTTTAGTGTTCATTATATAAGTAGTTACCATGACAATTTTTTCCATCGCTATAAATGCGAATTCAATGACAACATATATTTCATTCCAGTTTGACTTGCTACAACTAATATATATAATCCCTAATATGGGGACTCATCTTGACTCCTTCTCCTCAAACCAAGGATCCAAATTCGGAGACAAAGGTACAATGATGTGATGGTGTGGATCACATCACCTCCCGTCATCGCTAACCACCACTACTATTCAACACAGAAAATCTAAAGTTTTATTTATGCTAACATACAGTTATGCAAACAATAGGAATATTTCATATAAAATAATACAAAAAGGTATAATCTTTAGTCTAATGCAAAGATAGGTAAAGTAAATAATTTATAGTGGGTGGGAATTACCTAAAAGATTACATCTTTATTGACTTATAAGAATACAATAACCATGAAAAGAGAAAACAAGAAGAGAAAGAAGAAATTTTGACTCTCAGGTCAACCTACTAATTACTTCGGAACCCAATGGAGTGATTATGGTGCTAATCTTATATGAGAGACTCAGGATTGTAGTCGACTAACAATAATTTTTATGATCTCTCAAGTGATCTCTCCAAGTTCTGATCTCACAAATTGGCTTGGTTCTCACTGATTGATTGAGTGCTCATTCCCTCCTATTTTTTCTCTTTTTTTCGTCTTTCTTTCTCCCTTTTTCCTCCTTTTTCCCCTCTTTTTCTGTCCTTTTTTCTCTCTTTTTTTCCCTCTTTGTCCTCTCTTTTGAGGCACCCCCTTTTGTTGGTGATAATTAGACGGACTCTGCCTAGGAAAAGAATATGGACTCCTAATCATATTAGGCTTAACGAATTTTCTAATGCTATCAGGAATCTGCCTTTAACTAGATGCCCTTGCGACATTAGCACTAATAACCAGTTGGACCTAAACTTGGGAGAAAAAGGAGCAAGAAAAATGGGAAAACCAGTCGTCTTCCAGCGATGGTAAACCGGCCGGCTCCATTGGGCCTTGCTGACTCGAGCTACCTCTCCTCTATGGACTCTCATCATCATTATCATCATTGATGTATATGTGGGTGGTAAGTGAACCAAATCAAACTCAAATAAACCCAAATAAGAATTGAACCAAAGTAAAGAGAAAATGGAAGGTTGATTGAGGGGGAATGAAAATAATAGCAAAACAGAACAAAGGATAAACAAGACCTTGCACTTGAGATAATCCTTCGCGGAGCCACTCAAGGACTTGATCTTGGGCAAATCCTCTCGTCTTCACCAAGGAATCACTCCAATTGAAAAGAAAAGAGAACCTAGAACACCACTTGAACTTGCCAAAATTCAAGATATAGAACTAGGGATTTGAAATACTTTTGAGAATCACACTCAAAGGTAATTGTATTTCACTTTGGGAAAGCTTACAACTCTGAATTCCAAATGCAACTACATAACCCACCTATTTATAGGCTAAACAAAGATAACCAAAAGATTTAAAAACTCCTAGCAATTAAAACTAGAAAATTGAAAAGATTTAGGAAAAATAAAAAGACACAACTTAAAGGGATGGGGGAGGTTACAATGAACATTCTAGACTTCCTATCAGCTGAAGAAATCCATCCAAGTCGTGCATGATGTCAGCAAGGTGATGTCATGTAACCAAAGTCTCTTCATTTGCCTAGCATTTAATCCTTGCAGCAGCCTCCACTTCAACTGAGCATAACTCTCAGCACACACGTCCAAATAAGGTGATTTTGGGCTTGTTGGAAAGCCCTAGAAATTGATTTTCCAAAATGGGCTCCTTTGCTCAATTTGGATAAGTAAATTAAAAGTTATGGCCTGAATATTACACCTATATCAGAACTGGACTGGAACAGGACATGTCTCCTTTGAGTAATATTTAGCCCAACCAAATGACGTCCAAATTAAACATAATTGGGCTTGTTTGAAAGCTGAGATCTCAAACGTCAAAACCATGTGGAGCCTCAAGTTGTGGGACCACTTTAGTTAGGCCAAAAGTGCACACAAAAAAAAATCGGGAAATTTCAGGATGAAGGCGGCATTACCTCTTCGGGCATGAACACCAATTTCCGGCAAAGTTTTGCAACTTCTTTAACTTCTTAAAGCTTGAGTGAGTCCCCCTTGGGCTGAGCTTGATGGTCCTTGGGCTTCTCATGATGGTCTCCATCATTGAAATGCGAGGTACTCTTAATCCCCATTTGGAAAACCCGTTTGAAAAAGGCACTTTGACGTTCAAATAGAACTCCATAAAGTGTCTTTTGTCATGAAATTCAAATATTGGAACCAAAGAGGAGCCTTGCCATGCATGAACTTGTTTGAAACTTACCTCCCTTGAAGTTGAGTTCAAAGAATGAAAATGATCCCCTTGAAAATATACATCAATCATCATCATCATCATCATTATTATTATTATTATTATTATTGCCATTTTATTTTGATTAATCAGCTCATTGGGCCTTCGAATTCACGATTAGGTTAATTTCCTCATCATCTGCCAATTAAAAATTCAACTACCATTTTAAGGCATTTACAATTAGCCCACACTTTTATTGACCCTGCGTAAGGTGAAGGTCAAAGTAAGTGCTTAAAAATTTGCCTTGACTTGGACATCTTAGAATCTCGGCACCTATCCATCCTTGTTAAAGTGTCTCAACCTTGACCGTTGTTGGATCTGAAGGTCCAACGCCTTGCTTTATTTCATTTTGAAGTAGATAACTTTATGCTTTTGCCGAATTAGTAGACCTTTGCTGCTAGTCTAGTGACATTGATTGATTCTCCCCCCTTATCACCGGACTTGCGAACCTTTGCTGCTGGTCTATCGATCTGTGGTCCAATCGATAATTCTTCAATCGTCGTTTGATTTACGAACTGATAATCCTTCAATGTTTGTCCAATTTACGTACTTATAATCCTTCAAAATCCTTCAATTACCTTTCGATTTACACACTGATAATCCTTTGATCATCATGTGACGGTCGTACTGATAATTCTGCGGCTATCGTTTGATTTAAGGACTGATAATTCTTTGATCCTCATGCAATTTACGTACTAATAATGCTTCAAAATCCTTTGATTGTTGCTCAATTTACAAACTGATAATCCTTTGATCATCGTCTAATTTACTTAATAATAATCCTTCTGCTACTTATTTGATCATCATTCGATTTATACAATGATAATTGTTTGATCATCGTGCGATTTACATATTGATAATCCTTCAGCTACTTCTTCGATCATTGTTCGATTTACCCATTGATAATTCTTTGATCATTCTGCAATTTACATACTGATAATCCTTCCACTACTTCTTCGATCATTGTCTAGTTTACACATTAATAATCCTTCTGCTACTTATTTGATCATCATTTGATTTACACAATGATAATTCTTTGATGATCGTGTGATTTACATATTGATAATCCTTCAGCTACTTCTTCGATCATTGTTCGATTTACCCATTGATAATTCTTTGATCATTCTGCAATTTACATACTGATAATCCTTCCACTACTTCTTCGATCATTGTCTAGTTTACACATTAATAATCCTTCTGCTACTTATTTGATCATCATTTGATTTACACAATGATAATTCTTTGATGATCGTGTGATTTACATATTGATAATCCTTCAGCTACTTCTTCGATCATTGTTCGATTTACCCATTGATAATTCTTTGATCATTCTGCAATTTACATACTGATAATCCTTCCGCTACTTCTTCGATCATTGTCTAGTTTACACACTAATAATTCTTTGATCATCATATGATTCACGTACTAGTGATTCTTCAGTTTGATGATCTGATTACCACTTGTTTTGATGCATGCTTATGGCCCCAGTTTGCATAGAGAACTTACCGACACTCACATTTGGCCACCACTTCTTCTTTTCCTTTGTTTCTTTACTCTTTTCACTACTAGTCTTTACATGTTTATCTCCCTCTTTAGGGAACCGGTCGGCTTTCTAGGCCACACCTTTTGTTCTTTTCTCTACAAGATTCTTATCCAAAGTTGGCATGCGTGATGAGGGGTATCGACTAGCCCCTAGTATAACTGTCTTTCATTTTTTTTCTTCTTTGCTTCTAGCTCATTGGATGCTTTGATCTTTGTATTGTTCCCGTTGATAGTGATGCCAGTCAGTTCCCTAGGTACGACCCTCTACTATTTTTATTTTTTTGTTTACTTTCTCTTACTTTTTAGTTTCATGGATGCTTGTTGTTTGGCAAGGTACCTCTATGTAGAACCCGACCATTATGCATCTCCCTTGGTTTGCCTTCTTTTTCAATAAATAGCCTTCTTTTTCTATAAATAGCTTTCTCTTCTTTGCATAATTCACACCATCCTCTTCTCGTGCTTTCAGGTGTATATTCTTAGCTTGTACTCACTTATTCTTTTTAAGTTTTATTTTAAAAGAAAATCATGAGCATAAGAAGAGCTCATCCTCCTCGTAGGGAAGTAACCCTTCTTTAAGATTCTTTCATCAAAAGAGAATGGAGACCCATCGATATTTGGGATGGGCATGAACTTTTCCTAGATGCTGGACGCCATGCATCTAGGCATTCAGCTATAAGCGCACCAAGAGTTTATCCTTTTTACTACTTGTTTTCTTGCTACTTGCCTTTTTAATTTCCATCTAGTGTGGACCTAAAATATCTCTCTTCTTTCTTTGGTAGGATGATAGAATTAGGTTTAATGGTGCCTTTAAAAGTTCATGCTTGAACTTGGTGCACGGAGGACTCAAATTCAACCTATTGTAGAAAATGTGAGATTTGGTGGCCTTTACTCTGCATTACATGGGGTGTTGGACCCAACGGATTGCTTCATCACGTGTGATGTGGTTGAATGATGTTGGGATACCACTCTCACATTTTACCTCCCTTTTGGTGAGATGACTATCACTCCTTTTGACTTCGCTGTGCTAATCGGTCTTGGTTCCATATGAGAATTAGTATTTTCATGCTCATTGTGATCAACTCCTTCATCTCGTTAAGCTAATCACGGAATCAAAAATCCCAGTTAATTCTCATTTTCCTTCTCGACACAACTATCTTTGTTGACCTTGGTAACTATTGCCACTTCCACTACTTAGTTAACTTAGTTAACTTAGAAAGGGCTGGGGAGTTCCTGCATATTCCACCTTAATTCACAGAATGTGCCAAGGAGTCCGAAAAGTCGAGTGCACTCATGGGGAGCAACACACAAGTATACCCCTTAGGGGTACATAGATAGTTATTGAGGTAGGATTCCTCTTCCTTCTTTGTTTTTTTCTTCTTTATTGATAACACCTAACTTCCATTGTTTTATGCAGCTTTGATTTTCGAGTATTTCCCAACACTTTCCTCGAGATCTTGAGCACCTGTGAATTTTCCAGCCATGGTTTCGTGGGCTAAAGTCCTTTTGATTTAGTAAAATGATTTAGTTAAGGAGCATTCCTTCTACTGAATTTTCTCTTTTTTATAGGCTGACTTTCACCCATGGAGGGCCCATGTTCCTCCTCCTAAAGTTAAAGCTACTCAGTTTTGTACCCAGTGTAAGATCCTTATGGAAGGATTGTCTGGTATTTGGCTGAACGAGTTGCTCCGCAATTTGTTAATTAGTGTCCCCAGTTCGTTCCGCAGGACTCTCCACAATTGATGCTCCATATGAGGGCACTTTCCCTTGTGGATATGGCAGAGATGAAAGAGGGCATTTGCTTCATCGACTATGTAGACCATGAAGGCGACTATGGGGCTTATTTCAGATGCCTCATGACTCACTTGGTATTTGTACTTTATGCACTTATGCATTTGTCTTATTGTTAACATCTGAAATCCTTGGTTTATAGGAAGCGGATGCTAAAGCTCCATTCCCAAGCCAAAACATCGAGGTGTCTAGAGAAGGGGGATAAGCTACTTATTGTATGTTGTCCCTTGATCGAAATACCCAAAACTCCCTTTTCCTCCTACCATTACTGGGGTCAGTATGTTGCTTACCTTATTTGTATGTTGGTCGGTGACCTTTCTAACTCTTCCGTCTCTCTTATAGTACAACGGCCAGCAATCGAGGCTGATGGTACGCCACTTTCATTCCTTGTGGAGGGCGTTTCTGAACTTTTTGTCGTGTCACCATCCCTAGGCTGCTGAGGCCAGATTTTCTCCTCAAACTGAGGTTATATTTTATCTTCCCTGGTTATTCTTCTTCATCCATATGGTAGGGTCATGAAGAATATGTTCGACCACAAAGGTCCCGTGCTTCTTAATCTAGAAGATGTTCTTCTGCCAGGGCTTAAGATGTTCCTGAGTTTTCCCATGCTCGAGGTGGGAGCCCTCGTCCGGAATCACCACTAGAGGTCGAGCCACTTTAGATTTACAATCGTGCAGATCCTTATGCTTCGTCTACTTTGCTAGGGGAACCTTATGTGCCTCGCATTTTATATGGTGATTCCTCCTCCGAGGTGATGCATGATGTTCCTTCTCACCATTCTTAGGCTCCTGAGGGCTATGCTTATATTGATGTAGGTACCAGTCATGTTTTAGTTAATTCTAGATATGCTTCAAGCTATGCTAACTACCTTTTTAGTGGAAGTCGTTGTGGGTTCCCAAATAATCAGTAGGGAAAGTTTGTTAGGTCTATATATGATGCTTTTGACTATGACTCTGTAGTTTTATTTCACTTTTCATGTAATGCTAATGCAATATAATTTTGGGCATGTTTGTACTAACACTAAAGCACATTAGCCCCCACTCGCCCCAAAAATAAAAGTACTCAAAAATGAAAGGACATAGTAAGTAATTAGAGGGCATTGTGGTCCTAAGTAATAAATCAAGATGCTATTAAATAATAACCATTTTATGACAAGATGAAATTTGCAAGCTAAGCCTCGAATAAATGAAGTAAATAAATAGGAAATGGTAATAGGCCAGTAACAGCCCAGAGTGAAGGCTGGTACCCTTTACTGGGCACTGCTGTCGAATTTGCTTAAATTTATTCTACTAAGTTTAAATTGAATTTGATATCCCCCAGCATAGTTGAGAAGTACGTCTATACCAACGACTACTTAGAATTGGCTAATGCTGTTGTTACTATAAGCTAAGACCTCCTATGCTCCAAATTTTCATTAATTTAGAGTAAGATTTTCTAAAAAACAACTGCCATGAAAGAGTTGTATTCTTGGCTCCTCTCCCTTAATCATACCGAGAAACATGACCTTAAGAGCTCCCATCTACACAGTCTTCTTAGTTTATGTCAAGTTAAAATTTCCTAAGACCTTCTTAGAGCTGCCCCCACCTCCTAGGATCCAGAATTCCATGTCTTCCGCTTTGGAAATCACGAACTTGGCCCATTAGTAGAGGAATTTAGTGCTATCCTTGGCTTTCCTCGATATTGTCCTCCTATATTACCGACCACCACTAGTAATCTTTCTGCTCTCTACCATTGTTACTTGGGTTTTGATGATGAGTGTGTGACCGCCATGTTGTTCTAGTATAAAGTAGACTTTGTTGCCCTAATTTCTTATCTATAAAAGAATGGTCGGGCTATCAATATTGCTTTTGGGCATAAGGCTACCATCCCATGTCTTCTTGGTGCTTTCTTATTCGTAGGTGGTACTTAGAACAAGGGTCCTGTAGCTTCACTATGTGTGGACAAGGAGATACTTTGCGATCGGACACATATGCGCCTCGTTGTTACTGAGACTATCTTATGTCTGGATTGACTCTATCATCATCTAGATCAGTGTTTCATGAGCAGCCACTGCTGCTGTAGGTAGCCTCTATGGCCTAGAAAGTGCCCATTTTTTAGTCTCTTTTTTTGATTTTTTTGTATGATATTTGCAAGTATTTATACCCTACTGATTTTTTTTGTTAGTGTGTAGATATCGCTGCTGGAGCATGTGAGGTTGACATAGATCCCAAAGGAATGTGGATACATATCTTGTCTTACAATTTTACCAAAGAATGAGACTATACAAGGATTAGTCTAAGGCAAGTTGGATCAGCTTCATGGAGAAAGATTCTCCCTTCGGTTGGGTGGTTCGTTGGTGGTGCATACGACACTATCTCTAACAAGAAGACATTTGCCTACGTGTGGCTTCTTGGCTTGTTTGAGGGAACCTATTACTTTCTGACTCGAGTAATGAGGCAATGCGGTTATAGACAACGTACCTCTGCAATGGACTGATGTGTCCCCAAAGTTGCAAGAAAGGATATTCTCATGTCAAGTCATGGAAGAACTATTGGCTAGGTCTTTCCATCATTATGGTTCCATCTGTCCCAGACTCTCCACATGTCTCTATGTAGTATCTAGAGTGGATGACCGAATGTGATGTTGAGGCAAGGAAGGTAATTCGTGCTAACCCAATCTCTACCAAGAGCAGGAAAGAAGATGACTCGTTTCAAAGTGAAGAGAAAAGAGCAAAGGATCCTATTCCCCAGAAGACATCCCCCTCCCCCTTGGTTGTGAAAAAGTTAAAGAAGGATTAAGAGTCTAAGCTTTGCCTCTTATATGTATTGCCAATAAAGTTTAGTGTTTTTCCATAGTAGAATGCTATTAGCACTTTTTATTTTGAGTTGTATGCTCTCATAATTTTGGATGGTAATAAAAGTGTTGACTTTTGCTCACATTTCCAAAAAACTGCTTACTTCATACCCCTTCTGCCTAGACCCACTTTTCTATCTCCAGATAATTTTTTAGATTTGGTTATGTTGGGCTGGTTAAGGCTTCCTATGTATTCAAAATACAGAATCAGACCTTCATAGTTCATTGCACTTTCTTTTCATGCCTTGGATGGGCCTCCTGAACTTGTTATGAGTTCTGTTATGGACTTCCAGGCATAATACTTCTTTAATTGATCGAGATTAGTATACTGAGTATATTCCTCTCTATTCATATCCATAAGTTTCAAAGTTCTCCCTAGTAGTATTGTCTTTATGATGTATGGTCCCAACCAGTTGGGCCAAAATTTTCCCCTTGGGTCCTATAATGGTTCCCTTATTTCCTTCACTGGCAAATCATCCTTTTGTAAATCTCTTGGTTTAACTTTCTTTTTGAAAGCTCTTGAGATTTTGGCATGATAAATCTAAATGTTATGTAATGCTGTTAACCTCCTCTTGTCTACCATTACCAATTCTTCATACCGGGCTTTCACCCATTTTGGCTCTAGAATTTGGCTTTCAGCGATCACCTTAAGTGAGGGCATTACTATTTTTATTGGCAGCACTGCTTCTACTCCATACATGATGGAGTATGGTGTTGCACATGTGGAGGTCTGGATTGACGTCCAATACCCCCAAAAGGGAAATGGGAGTTTATCAGACCCATCTTTATAATTCTCAGCCATTTTTTAATTATCCTCTGGACATTTTTGTTAGTAGCTTCGATCACTTTATTTTCCTAAGGGTGGTATGGTGACGACTTATGATGCTGAGTTATATACTTTACAAGTAGAGTTATGACTTCCTTTTCGAAGTGGCTCCCTTGATCACTTATTAGTTTGTGTAGAAACCCATACCTACAAATGATGGCATTGAGAGGGAACTTTGCCATATGCTTGGAAGTAATTTTCGCATAAGAGGGCGCCTCTACCCATTTTGTGAAGTAGTTTGCTACAAGCACATATTGATGCCCCCAATCCCTTTTGGGGTAATCTTTCCAATTCTGTCGATGCCCAGATAGAGAAAGGCAATGAGAGATTAACATCGAGAGGAAGGAAAGAGGTTGATGTTGTAAGTTAGCATACATCTGGTACTTGTGGCACCTTTTTACATATGCATAGCAATCCCCCTCCATTGTGGACTAGTAATACCCTAGCCTTTAAACCTTTTTGGCTAGCATTCTTCTATTCATGTGGGGTTTGCATTCCCCACCATAAACTTCCTCCATGGTCTCACGAGCCTTATCCGGGGTTACACAGCGTAAGTTTATCATCATGTTTGTTTTCTTATATAGCCTCCCTGTATCCCCAAAGTGTTGTGAAGCTAGTAACCTTAATGCTCACTAGGCTTTCGGGGAAGACCCTGGTGGATATTCCTTCTTGGCTAGGTATTGGTAAATGTCATAGTACTAGGTAGGGAGGTCGACATTATACACTTTAGTGGTGTAGCATTGCACTGGTTGGCTTCTCCTTTCCACTGTTATCGGCATTGAATGGTCACTCCTAGGGATGTAAATCATTGAGGATAATTTTGCTAAGACATCTGCAAACTGGTTGTCTTCTTGTGGGGGATAAGTATATGTAATATGGGTGAAAAGCTTTTTGGGATTTATAAAGTAAGCTTAGTATGGTGCCAAGGCTTTGCTTCTTACCTTCCATTTATGGGTTATTTGATTAATAATTAAATTGGAGTCTCTATATACCCGCAACTTCTTGACCCCTATCTCTATGGCAGCCTATAACCTAATGATGCAAGCTTCATATTCCACAATGTTGTTAGTAACTTCGAAGTCTAGTTTAACTAAAATAGGAATATGTGCTCCTTCCAGTGTTACTGAGAGGATGCCTGCCCCAAATCCTTTCTGATTGGAAGCGCCATCAAAGTACATTGTCCATAGATCTTCTTTTACCTAGAGGATTTCTTCATTGGGCAAGTCAAGGTGTCGTCCCTATTGCTCTTCTGTCGGTAAACCCACCAAAAGGTCAGAAACAGCCCTTTCCTTAATGGACTTTTGTGGCATGTATTGTAGTTCAAAGTTCAACAACATTATAGTCAATCTAGTGACATTGCTGCTCATAACGAGTTATGGGAGCAAATATTTTATGGGATCCATTAGAGCTATCACATGCGCCTTGTAGGTCAGCATGTAGTGGCTGAGCTTCTTAGTTGCCCATACTAATCTATGCTAGCTTTTACCAAAGCCCTATGATCGATCTTGTATTCGAGGAACTTTTTACTTATGTAGTAAATAGCCCTTTCATCTCCCTCTATTTTTTGGGCTAGTGTGGCCTCCATGGCAGTGTCTATCATTATGAGGTATAAGATTAAAGGAATGCCTTGGTGCATGAACGTTAGAACTGGTGGATTAGACATGTACTCTTTGATTTTATTGAATGCCCCTTATCAGCCCTAATACCATTCAGTCTTTGTTCTTTTCTTAATTTTCTTAAAGATATACTCACATAACATTGTCAGCTTTGATATGAAGCGACTAATAGATTATAGACATCTCAGAAATCCTCGTATCTCCTTTCCTATCTTGGGTGGCTGCATTTCCTATATTGCCTTAATTTTTAAAGAATCAACCTCAATTTCTCAAAAACTAACGACGTACCCAAGCAGCTTGCCCGAGGTGACTCCAAATACGCATTTGTGTGTATTTAAGCACATGTTGTATGCCATAAGTCCAGTGAAGAACTTCTTAAGAGCTTGAACATGACCATCCCCCTCCTTTGATGTCATGATTATGTCATCCACATATACTTCAGCCTCCTTGTGCATTAGGTCTTGCAGCAAGGTAGTAGCTGTCCTTTGATAGGTAGCCTTAATGTTTTTTAATCCAAATGGCATCACAGTGTAACAATAGTTCCCCCATAGGGTAATGAAAGGGATTTTTTCCATGTCTTCTACTGCTGTCTTGATCGGATTGTAACCCACGTATCCATCCACAAAAGAAAGCAAAGTGTGATCGGTCGTGTTATCGATCAAAACATCTATGTCTGGAAATAGGAAATCATCTTTTGGGCTTTCCTTGTTGTGTCCCTAAAATCTACACACATTCTTACTCTCTTATCCTTCCTTGGGACTATTTGCTACCCACTGTAGGTAATCCGCAACCTTAATGAATCCTGCATCCATTTGCGTTTGCACTTCTTCCTTTATTTTCAAGGCGCATTTCTGCTTCATCCTTTGGAGTTAATGTTTTATGGGCTTTGCATCTAGATACAAAGCAATTTTGTGCCTTGTAATGTTCTAATCAATTCATGGGATGTCTAGATCAATGCCTAGTATTCACCTTCTGACTCCTATATCACAAGAGGACATAGACTACAAGACTCCCAACAATTGTAATCCATTTACGGATTAGATCCTACAAAAACCACTACAAGGGTATCTAGCTAGGAATTATTAATTAGAAGTGATAGGTGTGAGATAAATACTGGAAAGAAACTAGTGATTTTAGGCAACTAGTTAGAATATAAAATAAATCATGATATTGTTACAAACTTAATTCTGAAGGAAAAAAGAAAACAAGAAAATTTCAAAATAGATCTAATTTTAGGACATAAAATAGGATTAATAGCATACCTATCGCTCTTCCTATAAATGTTATGCACATTTACTAATTGTTGGTGCCAAATAAAATTTTGGTCAAACCTACAAAAGTTCTTACGAGATTTGTTGGGATACCTTCCATAATTGTAAGGAATTCCAAGAACTAAAAACAGTAAAAAAAGACGGGGGGCACATGAAAAAAAACTAGAGGAAATGTTTAAACCTTATTTCTTGGAATTAAGAAGAGTGATGCGTTGCTTCAAAAGTAAATTTTTCCATGGTAAAAGAACTTCCCTAAACTACTATAAATGAAGGCATTGTTTGCCCTTGAAAACAACAACAAATACAACCAAGTGAGAGAAACACTTGAGAGAAAATCACCTAGAATTAGAGAGGGTGTTCCACCAAACTAGGTGAGAGTCATCTTTTGTATACCATCCAAGAGTATGAGACATTGAGTTCATACCCTCTAAATTATCTAGAGGAGTTGCAATTATAATTCTACTATAAAATAGTGTGAGTATTGTTGGACTGACGGTCTCGTGGTTTTTACGTTCATTTTGGACGGTTTTCTACTTAAAAATTCATCTGTCTCCATCTACAATCTTTATTTATTTTTAATTGCATATGTTAATTGCACAAAGAGGGAAAACAGTTAGCTTCTGTATTAGTAACCCGGCTTTTCCCAATAGAGGTATTAGTACATAGGTTCGTCAACCATATTCTTATGTAATTAAGATGGAGGATGTTGTCACTTATGATGGTGACCTGATCAAACTTGCTACAGACAATTACTCCTACTGGATGGCCATAATGGAGGATCATCTAATTTGCAAAGACCTCACTAAGCCTATTTTGAATAAAGACATGCCAAAACGAAAAATGAAAATGAGTTGAAGTTGTTAAATTATAAAGCAGTTGCAATAATTCTAAAGTTTATAGATAGAAGTTTGTTTGACCATGTGTTAAATTTTGATGATTATTTTGGCAATGCGCACGAACTTTGGACGAAGCTTGAGTCCTTGATCCAAAAGAAGACGCTACGCAATAAAGCTCTTCTCGTAAAACGGTTAGTGAAGCTCTAGTACAGTGACGGGCAAAATATGATTAAGCACCAGAACAATTTCAAGGGGCTTATAAATCAATTGGAAAAAATTGAGATGAAACTTGATGACAAGTTGCAGGCACTACTACTTCTTAGTTTATTGCCCGAGAGTAAGGATGCATTAGTAGTTACATTAACTAACTCCGCCCCAGTGGGAAAAATCACTATGGATGCTATGACTGACAGTCTCTTAAATGAAGAAGCAAGGAGAAAAGAAAAAGGCATTGCAATGTAATATGAAGCCAATTTTATTGACAACTATGGTAGAAGTGAGAACCACGAGAGAAATAAAGTACGTCACAAGTTCAGGGGGAGACTTAAATCTTGCCCTAAACGAGTTTATTATTACTGTGGCAAGCCAACAAGAAATCTGATTGTCATTATCACAAGAGAGATTAGGAAGCTGTAAAAGGTAAGCCAGATCATATTGAACACAAGAAAGAAGATAAAAATGTTATTGTAGTAGTAGCAAAAGATGACAATGAGGTGACAATTATTCGTGGATCATACTTGGGTGTTGCCTTCTACGTCACCCCCACATGAACATTTTTTCTCATCTTACCAAGGTGTGATTGTTGTAGGGTCAAGATAGAAAATTAAGTTTCGAGTAAAATCGCCGGTATTGGTGACGTCATCTTGATAACCAACACAAGATGCGAGCTCGTGTTAAAAGATGTGACTATGTGAGGCATATTCCAGAAATGCACCTAAATCTTATATTAGCAGAAAAACTGGATGACGCCGGCTAGGTTCACCACTTTGGCGGTGGAATATGGAAGCTCACCAAAGGAAGTCTAATTGTTGCTAAAGGAAAAAAATAAGGTTCCTCGTACTTTGTGCAAGGAAATTTGAGCAAAGGGGGAGGTTAGTGTTGCATATAACAACTCAAATCAGGAGTTATGGCACAAAAGACTCAGACATGTGAGTGAAAAAGGATCGTCGATCCTTGTCAAAAAAGGGCTCCTTCCCAACATAAAAGGAAAATCACTTAAGCCTTGTATAAATTATTTGGCAAGCAAACAACATAAGGTGGCATTTCATAAAAATGCCCAATCCACTAGAAGAAAGCACAATTCTTGATTTGATTCGTAGTGACGTATGCTCTATGAATAAAAAGTTGCTTAACGGAGCATTACACTTGGTTACTTTTATCGATGACCACTCAAGAAAGGTTTGGGCCTCTTTTTTGAAAGTAAAGGACCAAGTACTTGAATTGTTCAAGGAATTTCATACTAAGGTCGAATGTGAAATTGGACAACAACTGAAGAGTTTTTGAACTGACAATGATGGAGAATACCTTGGTCCCATCAAATCATATTACAAGTTGCATGGGATCAAGCTGGAGAAAACACCAGCAAAGACACCTTAGCTAAATGGCTTAGCTAAGAGAATGAATTTGACTATCAAAGAAAGAGTCTAATGTATGCTTTCTCAGGCTGGACTCCCTAAGTCCTTTTGGGAAAAGGCCATGAAGACTACCGTTGACCTAATCAACCTTTCACCATTAGTTCCTTTGGATGGTGCTATCTTAAAGGAAGTGTGCTCCAGAAAGGAAGTGGCATACAACCACCTAAAAGTCTTTGGCTGTTGAGCATTAGCCCATATTCCTAAGGATGAGCGAGCCACAGTTGATCTAAAAACAAAGGAGTGTATTTATTTCAGATCACCAAGAGATAAATTTGGCTACTGACTTTGGGATCCTACAAGTAGAAGGATTATAAGAAGTCGATATGTTTCATTCTTTGAGGATCAAACCATGGAAGATGTGAAAAAGGAAAAACCTAAACACAGAGTTATTAGAGATTCTGATACTGATCCATCCCCTATGGTTCATGACAATGCAGGGGAGGACACAAATAAAAATAATAATGAGACTAACACAAATGACGATGCCACCTCTTCCTCTAACGTTGATCGAGAGGAAGGTCCCTATAAGTCTACCATATCCAATGTTGAATCTGCTGAGGAAAGTTCTCAAGAAGAGCCTCAATTAAGGTGATCTACCAAAGAAATAAGACCATCCACCAAATATAACCCAAATGAATACGTAATTGTCACATATGATAGAGAGCGTCAGAATTATGAAGAAGCAATGGCTGATAAGCATAAGGTAGAATGGGTGAAAGCCATGTAAGAAGAAATGAATTTGTTGTATGAGAATCATACATATAATTTAGTGGAATTCCCTAAAGGAAGACAAACCTTGAGAGACAAATGGGTATATAGACTAAAAAATGAAGAGAATAACCTAAGACCAAGGTAGAAAGCTCGTCTAGTAGTGAAAGGATTCAATCAAAAGAAAGGGATAGACTTTGAATAGATATACTGTCCTATTGTGAAAATCTTCAATCAGAGCTTCCCTTGGTCTAGCCACTAGTCTAGACTTAGAAGTAGAACAACTTGATACCAAGATAACATTTTTACAGGTGACCTAGAGAATGAAACATATATGGAGCAACTGGAAAGGTTTTAAGTTATAGGGAAATAAAATTTGGTGTGCCAACTTCAGAAGAGCCTATATGGTCTTAAACAAGTGCCTAGGCAATGTTATAAGAAATTCGATTCTTTCATGACTAAGCATAATTTTAAGAAGACACTAACTGACCATTGTGTCTTGCAAAAGAAATATGATGGTGGTGATTTCATCATATTATTACTTTATGTCGATGATATGTTAATTGTTGGCCATAATCCAAAGGAAATTTATGTTTTAAAGAAGGCACTGAGTAAATCACTTGCTGTGAAGGATTTGGGATCAGCAAAGAAGATCCTTGGGATGAAAATAACTTAAGATAGATCAAAGAAGTTATTATGGTTATCTCAAGAGAGTTATATTGAAAAATTATCAGAATAATTCAACATACATAAGGCCAAACCCGTTAGCACACCATTTGCTGGACATTTCAAGCTAAATATGAAGCAAAATCCAACAAGTGTGAAAGAAAAAGCATAATGAAGAATGGTTCTTATTGATCTACTATTCATAGCCTAATGTGCACAATAATATGTATTAGGTCCAATATTGCTTACGTTATCAGTGTCGTAAATCGATTCTTAACTAATTCGGGGAAAGAACACTAGAGAGCAGTGAAATGGATGTTGAGCTATCTCAGGGGTCCAACCAACAAATGCTTGTGCTTTGGTAATGAAAAACCCATGTTAGTAGGTTACACAGATGCTAACCCAGTTGGTGATATCAATTTTCAAAAATCAACTTCTGGGTATTCGACTACTTTTGTAGGAGGAGTGATGTGTTGGCAATTTAGCTCCAAAAATGCATTGCCCTGTCAACCACCGATGATGCTGAATATATTATAGCTACTAAAGCATGTAAGGAGATTATATGGATGAGAAATTTCCAACTTGAACTGGGCTATGCACAAGACAAATATGTCTTGTGATGTTATAGCTAAAGTGCTATACATTTAGGCAAGAACTCTACTTTCCACTCCCATTCAAAACATATTGATGTTCGCTATCACTGCATATAAGAAGTTTTAGAAGATAAGCTCTTACAGCTTAAAAAAATCCACATGAATGAAAATTGGTCAGACATGATGAGCAAGATGCTATCGACCAATAAATTTGAAAACTGTTGCCAAGGTGCAGGTGGGAGTTCCCCAATTAAGTCAGGAAGGAGGAGATTTGTTGGGATTCCTTCCTTAATTGGTAGGAACTCTAAGATCTAAAAACAGCAAAAAAGAAGGGAGGGAGGGGGAGCGAGAGAGAGAGAAAGAGAGAGTTGAAGAGAGAGAAAGAGAGAAACAAGGACATGAAAAAAAACAGAGGTAGCATTCAAAGATTATGTCTTAGAATTAAGAAGCGTGATGCATTCCTTTAGGAGTAAAGTTTCCATGGAAAAAAAAAACTTCCCAAACTCCTATAAATAGAGGCATTATTTGCCTTTGAAAACAACAACAATAGATACAACAAAGTGAGAGAAACACTTGAGAGGAAACCACTTAGAATTCATGGGGGTGTTCTACCAAAGTTAGTGAGGGTCATCTTTTGTATACCATCCAAGTGGATGAGACATTGAGTGTATACCGTCCAAGTCGTCTAGAGTAATTACATTTGTAATCCTGCTATAAAATAGTGGAAGTATTTATAGACTAATGGTCCCATGATTTTCACCTTCGTTTTGGAGAGGTTTCCATGTAAAAATTTGTCCGTCTCCATCTACAATATATATTTGTTTTTAATTGTCTATCTTAATTGTACAAAGAGGAAAAAAGAATTAGCTTCCGCATTAGTAACCAGCCTTTTTCCCACAAGATTTTCATTGGGAAAAAAAAGTTCGGTGAGATACTCAAATTCAATTCTCACCCACGCAAGTTATCAGTGGTGGAACTTGACTAAAATTAAGTACAAGGCTTAAGTTTTTGTATTTTCTTTTGAATTGACATAAATATCAATTACACACTAGCAAAGAAATTAAATCATTATTTAAAATTCCACTTTTGCTATTTGTCCTTGGTACAACTAGGGATGTCAATGGATCGGATTCGAATCAGATATTGGAACATCAGAATCCGTATCTGATTTATATTCGGATCCGAAAATTCAACCCAGATCCGATCCGAGTCGGATTGGATCAGAGTCGGATTTAATCCAATCCGAAATAATTCCTTTTGTAATGCAATAATTTTATACAATTTTTCTATATTCTACCTATTGGTCGATGCGATGAGGTGCGTTCATATATCATATTAAATATTTAAGTTAAACGAAGAATAAAACATGGAACATATTTCAAGCTCAACAAAACGACAACATATTTCAACAATTACAAGTTTTAACAACTATGAGATATATCTGAAATCTCACAAATAACGTGTCATGATAAAAAGAAAAAAACTAAGAGTACAAATCCTCCACTTGCGATATTTAGCCCTTCTTCTCTATTAATCTCCAACGAGGGGTATATATAATGATAACTATAATTATTATTTGCATGGAGCTAAGATTTTAATCAGAATTAAGTGTTAGAATATAATTTTGATCATATCATTGACCCGTAATTTCATATATAATTGAGTATTAGAATATAATTTTGGTAAACATTAAAAAATGATCAAAAACAACAATCTTCCCAAACCTCTAAATTACACAACCCAAACTCTAACTTATCTTGTTCTATACCCCAAAAATCTAAACAACACTCCTAGTCATAAAAATCGATATTTAGATTTTATTATATGAACTGTTAAATTAAGGAAAAAAAGGAGATGTGCGCTCACAAGAGATCAGAAAGGGACGATAAAATGCTCGGCATTGGAGTTGTAGAAACCATTGAGAGGAAAGAAGCTCAAAGAAAGAGACAGAGAGTAGGGAGTTAGAGTGAGAAGCCGAGGACTAAGGAGGGAGCTACTACTCTGACAGTCCGACTAGCGAGTAGCAAGAGGCCGAGAGCGACTAGCGAGTCGAGTAGTGAGAGCAACTGGCGAAGTGATGAGAAGAGAGAGAGTGACTGAGGGGAGTATTAGGATTTCGACGTTTTAAATTTTACATATTAAAAAAAAAAAAAAAACCTTGCTAACAAAAAAAAAAAAAAAAACACTAGGCTGGGCTAGCCCTTTGGGGGTCGGGGGAGGGTAGGTATATTAGGTAGGTTTTATTTCTCAAAATTTTAAAAGTTAAACTTAAAATTTAAATTTGAAATATTTAAAAATCTAGTCGAATCGGAATTTACCCTTCCTCCGAATCCGACTCGAATTCGGATTATTTTTCGGACTCGAATTTTTCTGTTTCGGATTCGAATTGGATACTTTTACCTCAAATCGGATCGGATAATTGGATGTAATTGCCATCCCTAGGTACAACGAATAAAGCTATTTATTGACAAACCTAATTGGTTATAGTTTCACAATACTATACAATCAACATTAAGGAAAGCTAACTAGAAAAGTAAATTTGATGTTGAATACATAACAATCACTATCATCTAACTTTATTGTTAGAATTGCACCTTAAAGTTGATGAGCATACTAGTTTTGGACAATAACTTAAAACTAATATTGCAATATGTCATTATACGCCTTTGCAGGAAAAAAATATTATATAAGCAATACAAAATTTTTAATTATTGAACATTTTAAATGAGACTTAATAGGGCAACGAACAATTAATATGTAAGGATAACTACAAAATAATTTCCCAAGTTGTTTTTCTTTTTTTAACATTTCACCAGTGAATAATTTTAAATATAGCTACTGGTCTTGGGGAAAATAGAAAAACCTAGAACTTAACTAATATTATAAAGATTATATGAGGAATGCTAGAGAATCACTAGTCAGCGAAGAGAAGAATATCAAATTCCAAGAAAATGGAACTCCACTAATTTTGTGGGTGATGAAAGCCTAGTATTCAGTAGGAAGAAATTGCCTATTTAAACAGAAAAAAAAAATGAAGCAAAATCTACAAGCCTGCTGTGGGATAATTATGTAATGACAAAATTGACAAATCACTCCACTCCTGTTAAATTTACGTGGTCAACATGAGCCAATGAGATTAATGGAGCAAACATAAAACCAAGAAAATGTGTTGTCCCAAATCAGGGGAACCTCCTGCCCCAATACAGTTCAACCATTGTATGTCATTTTTGTCTCCCTATCTTTGTATTTTTTTATTTTTTTTGGGTTGGGGGGCGGGGAGGGAACCCTCTTGTGTTTGCTTTTAAACTACTCTCGTGTTAACCTCATCTCATGGCGTGCTAGACGCTATGAGTGTAGCATTCCATATGAGTCAAATTAATGACGTATTAATATGAATCAAATTTTTATATATATTTAATAAATTTCAAGCGTTTTATATACACTATACTCAATAATGTGTATTATTTTGTAATTATACATGTTATAAGGTAGAATAGAAATGTAAATCCAATTAATAAAAACTGTCCTTCTTACCCCTTTTTTATTTTTTCATTTTTACTTAGATAAAACTCCATTTTTTGGCAAGTCGAGTGGAACTATAGCACCAGTACCAATTATTAGGTTCTGTGTGAAACCAATAAATTGCACTCGACTGAAGTGTTAATATGGGTATATTATGAGTTATTTACGACATAGATGTACTTATTGATATTTTGGTGAATGTTAGTTAATTCAATTAGTTCAGTGTCTGAATATTGTTGCTAGAGCATAAAACCAGTTTTTGGGCCTCCAACTATTAGCTTAAAGTTTTGGTTGAAATAGCTCTCAAACATAGTATTAGAGTCTTTCTGAGTGAGAGATCTTAAGTTCGAATCTCAGTAACTCTCATATTTATTACGTAAGATATCGATGGATTTTTGCAGCATTCACACTTCAAGCCCAAAGAGTATTCACGTGAAGGGGCATATTAGAGTATCAATCCAATTCTTAACCTTTTAACCATCAGCTCAACTATCAATTAAGTTGGTTCTTAAATAATTATTACATAGACTCAAGCTTAAATTCCACCTATATTGACATGTACATCCATGACACTTTGCACCACCAACCAAAAAAAAAAAGTGATGGCAAGTTCCATCAAGTAATTGCTTTGTAGCAATTCATAATCCTTAAATCCTAAGTAAACGAGTGTAATTGATATCTTCATAAAAAATTGCAAGAGGAACACTGGTTTTTAATTTCATGGTTTTTAAGAAGTCATTGCTAACATAACCTAATAATATACTAACGAAGAACTTACTGATTCTATCCACACAGTTTTCACCATGTAAAAATCTTCCAGTAACAACCCTGCCAGGAAAATCAACCCCATAAGGTGGATAGTGGCTTTCGCCCTGGTGCTTAAGTTATTATTACTGCCAACATTCAATAATGAGTCTCCAAAAATGAAGTAACATGACAATTGGGGCTCACTCTAACAATAAGTTTGGTTGGATGTATTGTAATAGTAATGTAATGCAATCAACTTTACAATACAATCATAATTACTTAGTTTATGGTAATCATAATTATAAGATAGTTATTTACTACAATACTATCATACAACTAAACAAACCAATGAAAACACGATTACAAACTTATTTGCATTATAATATTGATTGCATCTAACCAAACATTACATAAGCTGTAATAGCACTACTATCCAGGACTAGCACCAGAACTGCCAATTCCCAAATTGTTTTCATAACTTCCAAGTTCATAATATTAAGAAGAAATTTGAGATGGTAGAAACTTTAAATTAGAAGCTACGCCAGAAACCTATGGAGTCCAATGAGTTTTGCCACGTACACACAGAGAGAGGAAGGTCATGCATGCGTATTCTTTCGTTGTCATTGAGATAAGGTTTTCTCCCTTGCCAAATCTCCAAGACTTTACCCTGTAGATCCAATGAAGACATAAATTTTTTAACACTTTTTTTTAATAATGTATCCATATTATTAAATTACAGCTAGTTTTGCGTGTAACTGCTTCACAGGTGTAGCTTCCCTTAAGCTTACGATATGTTTATTAATATATTTAGATAAAAGATAACAATGGATTGGTCAATTGATATATTCATCATGTTATATTTGAATTATCTGAAAATTTATAATGTTTAAATATATTATGATTCTAAATGAATATTGGCATATTAGTGCATATTACTTAATTGAGTTGATATAAGTTGCCACAATATCTTGAGATGATTTAGAATTCAAATTTCAATATGTTATCTTTATGATATTATATTTTGTAATTTAAATTTGATTATGAGATTATGATTATGAGATTATGATTCTATATTTATCAAATGTCAAGATTTTGTCAAAATATGATATTATCTTTTGATATAATATTTTGAAAGATATGTTATAAAATAAAACCAGCTGAGATGATTCTCTCAGCCAAGATCTTCTGCAAAAAATAAGGAAATTAGCTGTTAAAGATCAAAAGAAGAATGTTAAGCAGAACTGCGAAACTCGAGGGCTTGAAACACTGGGTTCAAGGACTTAAAACGAGATGGAAAATTGACTTTCTTTATCTAGTGCAACGATCACTTACAAGTTTTACTCCAACCTCTCCAACACCTCTTGGCTATAAAAAAGAGAGGAATTGGCAATTGCAAAGCATACAAGAGAGAGCATAAGCAAAGAACAAGAACTAAGAGCCACACTTACAAATATTATTCTCTTGTTCACTTAATTTATTGAGTTGTATTGCTCTAGCTGTAATTGAATGGGATTATAGAGTTGAAAGGTCAACTCTATCAAGGACTTGTTGAAGGGTCAATTTGTGGCTTGGAACTTAGCGTAGGTGTACTCTAGAGTTGTGTAATCCCTCCTAATGACATTAGGTTAATCCTAAAGTTAGGAAACTTTAGGCGGGGACTAAGTCTAGTTGAGTCTAACCTCGTTAAAAAATACACGTGTCTTGTCCACATTTATTTTTTCACATTTGATTATTTTGAGACTTTGATCATCACCTTATTCACCTACCTCAAGGTGATTCAATTAGCCAAGATCGGGCCAATAATGGGTACTAGAGCTAGTACTATTTCTTTATGATTTTACTGTCTAATAGATCAATCCCATGACTAGTTATGATTTTGACTCTAATTGCCTTCAGCTTTTTAAAGGTACTAATTATTTTTTGTGGTAGGAAACAATAAAACTTTGTATCAAGGACAAGGGTCTCGATCTTTGGGAGATCATAGTCAAAGGTCTAATAATTACCGAAAAATCAAAAGATGAATATACAGAAGACGATTACAAGCGGATATCCAAAAATTTTAAAGTTCTACACATTTTATATTGTGCTCTTACTATTGATATTTATGACTTTATCTCACATTGTGATAGTGCCAAGGAGATTTTGGAGATTCTTTATAATTTTTGTGGTACTTATCAAAATGTGGTGTTTAGCAAATTTATGGGATAGGATGAAATGACCACGGATGAAAATGTTAAGCAAGTTAAGGATCAATTACATGAGAGCGGAAATACAAAAGTGGTGATCCAATTCAAGGTCTTTTACATAATTACGTTAAGCATGTACAAATTGGCAAGTTGCTTGAAAATGGTAAGAAAAACAAAGATTGTTGTTATTCATCTATTCTCTAAAGTGGTAAGTATGAGGTAAAATCCATATTTGAATTTTCAAAGTATAGTTCATCTCCAAGTTGTCACATTTTTTATGATTTAAATACCCCACCTAATTTTTAACTTTCAAATATTCAAGAAAATGTGTCAAGATTAAGGGGAAGAAAAAATTTACCTCATTAATATTTCTTACTTCTAACAATTTTGAACCCAAGAAGAAAAAGGTATCAAGATTTGGTCAAAGAGTTTCATTCTTGAAGAAATTAACAAAGAATGTGCATATGGTAAGTCATGGTTTGCCAAAAGTAAAAATAAGGTAAGTTAACTTATTTTGTCCTTGCCCAGATTTGAAGACCCTAAAATACAGTCCAAGGCCTTAAAAATTAGGCAAAATCTAGGATGTTACTGCTTGTAAATAACTAAAATTCAAGGACTTGAATTTTCATGTCAACATCTTAAGCAGTGATAATATTTGAATTCTTGCTAAACATAGACAATGTTACTTTGCATTATCAACTACCTATTTTTGGCATTTTGATTTCAAAATTTTAAAGTTTAATTTACTTAACTATCTTTGGAATGTGTGCATGATTAATATTCCATCATATTCTATGTTATTATGATATGTAATTATTTTATGCTTAGATGATATCTTGTATGTGATCTTTTTTTGGGTCCATAATTGTTATGATCTCTAACATTTACATACATGATATTACTTATTTTTATAAGAGAAGAATTCTATTACTTGATTACTCTGCTATAACTTTGATTTATTCTTGAAGGGGCGAATAGTTGTATTAATGCCCTTATGTGCAGCTCTATGTTTCTCATTAGAATATTAAGTTAATGTGTGCTGGCATATGTGATTAACCTTGATATTAGTATTTCCTCTCTATCATTTTATGAGTGCTATATTGAGGGGGAGTACCTCTATATGCCATCAAGGTGTCAAGGGGAAGCTATACATATGTATCAATTTGTTATTTGCATGAGTCGTAGAAAAGGAAATGAGTTATTTTGTGTATTTCAATTGCTTATATTTTATATATCATAGCATCTCTTGCTAAGTCTATGTATAATCTTGATTATTTATTCCTTGAGGGGGAGTGAGTTTAATTTGGAATATGATCTTGAAATGCTACTATGGCTATATGCTTTATTTGATATTGAATTTTTCCATAAATTAAAGGGAATCCTCTTTCCAAGTACTAATGCTCTTATTGGGTAAGTTTGAAGGTACTAAGTGTAAGCATTGTATATGAAACATGCATTTGGATTTCTCCTTCCTATATAACCTTTTTGATGAAACACAAAAAGGGGGTGCTCGTGCTAAAAATATGATATTTTTAGGATATCTTTATACCTGATTTATGCTTGAAATAATTGCTATTTTTAGATTTTTATTTTATTTTGTTTTGTTTTGTAGGTATTTAATAATTTCAGAAAAATGCGGGAAAAAGATGAAAAAATGCTGAAAACGAAGCATTAGGTCAGAATGACTCAAACCCGACCTAAAATCATTAATTTGTTTTCTTTTATAGCCTTAAAAAAAGGGAAAAATACCTAAATCTACCCAGCCCATCACGTGCTGTGCACGTGCACCTTTCCCTCCTTCTAATCCTCTCACTTTCTCTGTCGTTGACCAAAACCCAAAAACCCAACCCCCCTCCCCATTTTAGTTCGTCCTCTCTCTCTAACTCATCTCTCTCTCTCTGGCTTCTTCTTCAACTCCATAACACATCATCACCATCGTCTCCATCCACCTCCACCATCGTCGAGCACCAGGGAGCACCGAATCACCACCAGCGACCCACGTAGCATGCCAGCGCATCATCATCTTCATCGCCCACGCGTTTCCAGATTGACGGTCGAGATTGAAGGCCCAGAGTATAAATGGAGGTTGCGGTGCCTGAGGTAGATTTTTAGCTACGGTTTTGGTTCTAAGTTTCTAGGTTTTCATTTATGGGTTTGTGTTTAATCCGAAATTTTAGAAATCTAGGGTTTGTTCTGTTTTCAAGTTTGTGATTCGAATTTGTAACAGCTATTTTCGGGCTGAATTTGGGGTTTGATTTGTGGATATTTCGTTTATCAAATTCGTTTTTGGTGTCTTTCAATTTTAGGTTTTGTTTTAGGGTTCTAGGTTCAATTTCTCTGTTTCGATTTAGATTTCGTTTCTAGCTTGCAATTTTCATGTATTTGGAGCTTAATTTGAGCTTGTAATAGACTTTCATTGGGATGTTTGAATTCCCCTTCTCCTATTTCGGTACTGCTGAAGCAAGGATGAATGTGAATCTGCCATTGTTAATGAGTTTTGAAGCTCGTTTATCATGGTTCTCGTGCTAGTGATGAAGATTGATTGATGGGGTTGCTTGGTCTCATGGATAGTGAGCTTCTGATTCTTTCTCCTCTCTTGTTTGCTGCTCTCTACTTATTCTAGTTATATTATGTTGTCTCCCCTGCTTGCTCTATTTTGGGACACCCAGTTTTTCTCCTCCCTTGTTTTCTCTGATTATTGGGTACTGCTTTGATGAATTTGGAACCTCCATTAATGGAGGTTGCCATAGCTAAAATGATTTCCAAGCCCTTGATTTTTTGCGTTCAGGGAGTTTTGGCAAGAAGTGAGCTTAGGTCTCGGTCTTGTTTCTCTCTCCCCTGCCTACTTGCTTAGTTTGTCCTACCTTTTCGGCTTGTCTTTGTTGGTTATTTCTCCATTTTAATGTTGTAGATCTCATTTGGGTTGTTCTAGTGTTAGATTGATTTTGATCTGATTAGAGTTGATTTTATTAGATGTTAGGCTGTGGTAGGGAAACTTTAGGCTATTCATTGACTTTAAATTAATCTTAATTGCTTTTGTAAATATAGCTATGGTTTCATTAACTTGTCATATTGGATAGTTAGGTTGATTTAATATTAAGTGACCTTAATCTCTTCCATCGTTCAAGTACTACAACGACCCTTAAGTACTACGACGACAGTCGTATACTTGCAGCATTTTGTTTTACACTCAAATTTATCGTACAGGTTTTTGGCGATGTTGCCGGGTATGACGGCTTGAGATTTGGGTTACATTTTTCTTTTTCTTCGTTGCTTTCCTATTTATTGCACATGGTTCATCTTGCTTTCTTGATTCGTTATTTAGTGTTGCTTAACTTAGTTCATTTCTTGAAAAATTCCCAAAATCCAAAAAAAGTTAGAAAAGCCTAAAATTGAAAAAAAAAATAGAAAAACTTGAAAACCCCTAAAAATTGAAAAACTTTAAAAACTTTAAAAACTTCAAATGCCAGTTTTCCATTTCCCGCAATATGAGCATAAACCTTTTTGGAGCTATTTGTCGTGACTTAATGATTATCGTGCTCACTTGAATCAACATTTTGAGAAATGGAAAATTTATGAGGTCATTGCTGTGAGTCTAAATGCTGAATCTTGGGGTCATATTGAGTCTATTTGTCCTAGCAGTATCCTAGGATTATTATCTAAAACTCAACATTAGGTTTGGGATTTCTTTGAAAAACTAGCTTGGGACACTTACGAGTTTGAGCAAGATAGAAATAATTTTGGTTACCCAACTCATAGTAAGTCTGTTTTTCCTATTAGTCCTTGCCCACAGGATCCCTTTATAGATTCACATGACCCATCTCACTCTTATTTACCTTCTATTTTGTGTAATTATTATGAGTTGTTTAATTGTCATTGCCCTTATTGTGCTGATGTGGATGCTACATGCGCAAGTATTGAAAGGAAGATTAATGAATTGACTGATCAAATGATAGAGACAATGAAAAAGAGAATTGCTAAATATTCTCAATGTTTTAAAGGGAGAATTATAGTGACCCTAACTCTAGTTTAGGATCTCCTGAATCTGCAGTTAGTCTTAACGATGATTTTAATCCCTCTTGTCAATCTAGGCCCCACTTGAATGAAAACATGCCTTTGCCTAATCTAGAACAAGAGAGTGACCTCCCTACATCTCTATCACCAGACCTTGCATCCCTCACTAGCTCACCCAAGAATGACACTGAAAATGTCATAGCTTATGCTGACCCGCCCGCCCCTTTTACTCACTCTCGTGAATTTGAGGTCGGTGATGACCTTGAGATCCTTAGTGGGTTAGATATGAGCACCGCAACTGAAGTTAAGCCTTATGACTTAGATGATCAGAAGATATTTCACAGGAGTTATGCGATGAGGTAACTGAACCCACTGTTTTGGACTTTGACGATGATATTCTTTCTATAGAAAATAAATCTCTTTCATGTGGGTTTGATGTCAGTGTAAGTTTGGATGTGGATCTCTGTGCTGAATATGAATCATCTTCTTTTGATCATATCTAAGCTGACCTCCTTTTTGAATACTGCAAGTCTGAAATTGTTGAGTCTAATAATGTTGTCATTAAGAATTTCGATTTAAACCAGGCTCTCGTGCTTTTTATATTACAAGACTTGTGAACTTTGCACCCACTATTTTGCCTAGACTGCTCATTCATGTTGATATAATTTCTAGGAGTACTGGCTCGTTCTGAATATGTTCACTTCCTTTTTAATTGGGCTCAACTGTTTGATAAGTTGAAGTAGGCTCTTACCAGTACTTTATTGGCTAGGTGGATGTACTCTTTCTAGCTCCAACTCATTGCTTTTCATTGTCTCTATATTATTGAGAGTTGGCTTCTTTGTTTGATAAGCTGCTACGTGCTTTAATGAGTTTTGATTTGAGTAGTACTTTTCAGCTTAATCTGGAGTTGCTGATGCTCCAAAGACCTCTAACTAAGCCGATTTCTGGAGGTATAGCTTAGGTGTGCTTTTGCACCTGACCTGGTATGATCATTCTAACTTTTCTCTTTTATTCTTTTCACACTTAGTCGTGAATATTTAGGACTGTGATTGTATGAGTGATCGATCTTGAGGAGCAACTTGGGATTTGTTGAGCCGTGTTAGCTATGATCACCCTTGGTTGTGTTATGATTTTGTGAATATTTGTTAGTTGTAGGTATCTAGGATTGTTCTTGTGTATGTTTTAGTTCCGTTGTTTTGTTTCCTTGGTCTTGTGTTTGGTTTTTTTTTTTTTTTCCAGTTTAGCAAGTTTTGGTTTTTCTTTGGTTTAGTTTTTGTTTAATAGTTTCTTTTTGTTCTCTTTTTGGTGTTGTAGTGACTTTGTTTTGGTCTTCCATTTTGTTTTTCTTTTCTTTTGTCTTTTGTCTCGATTTATGTTTCTTTTGGTTTAGTTTGGGATATAGTAGGTCCTTGGTTTTGGTTTTGTGTTTATTTTAGTGAGTATGTGTGTTTTGGTCTAGTTTTGATTTGATTTGTTTTGTTTTCAGTTTGGTTTGGTTTTGCTTTCTATGTTGATTGTGATTTTGGTGATTTTGATTTGATTTCTAGTTTCATGTTTGTCTTGGCTTTCTTTCATGATTTTGATTATGATTTTTGTGATTTCTAGTTAGGTTTTGGTTTATTTTGGTATTTTTGTGATTTTGATGATTTCTTTTGGCAATTTTTGGTTCTGTTTTGCAAGAAGATACTGGTGTTTGTGTTTTGATTTTGTTTTTGATTTTCATCGTGTCCTAGTTTGTATATATTTGTGGTTTCATGTGGTTTTACAGTTGTATAGCTAATGTGATTGCTTTTTAGCGCCTTAGTTCCCACAATGAGGACATTGTGAAGTTTTGGCATAGGGGTGAGGTGCCCATTTGTATATATTTTTCATAAATTTGAAAAAAAATTTGTTTTTCTTTTGGGGATTTGTGTGCTTTCTTAGGCGGTTGTGACCCCATGTGCTGGGTTATTGAGTTATACATAAATAGAGTTTGCATGATGAGATGTCTAGTTGAGGATGTAGATCCAATTTTTCATAATAATCCCGTCTCGTATGCGTGATTTTGTGCTACCTTGCTCACCTTATCCTCAATTCTTAGGGTCTTGTTGTTAAGATGGCATGTGAACCATTTGTTTGTCTAAATTGCCTTTTGAGCTCTTGAAAAATAAAGAAAAAAAAGCGAGAAGTAGAAAAGTGAATAAAAACCCGGGCACCAATGTTCATAGCCACTATCTTTATTTCATATCCTTAGTTGGCCTGAATATGTGCTAGTCTACTTGATTTCACATATGTTTGGGCAATAAAATAAGTGCTTTGCACATTCTAATGACACCACTTTTAGGGAAGGCCCGAATAGTTGTAAGTCAAGCGGGTTTAGCGTGAGTGCGTTATCAATCTTGAAAAAAGAAAAAAAATTGGAAAAATTGAGCAAATAAGGCAATTAGGCAACAAAATAGGGATCGTGTCAATATTAGCAATCTAATTAATAAGAGTTGATACGTATTAGCACATGCACCAAGGTGTACATATCATTGCATATTGGGTGTGGTGTGAAAAATGAGAGTTGGGATGCTTCTTTTGACTTTGATGTTTTCTGAGTGTACATTCTATGTGTATATAGCTTGGTGACTTGGTTTCTAGGGTGTCGCAATTGCTTGAATTGTGTACATAATTTTCCAATTACTTGTATATATGTTCATATTTTGAAAACCCAAAATATTTTTCTTTTGTTTTTGAAATAATTTTTTTTTGGGTATTTCACTTGAAAACCTTCACGAGACCTCACTCGGCCACTTGGGAGACCGAGGGGTTTAAAGAGCTTGTTGCATACGCTAAATGTAACCATGATTCCTATGACGGTGAGTTAGGATTTTCTTTTCTCTGATTTTCTATTTCTTTTCAGGTAGTTTAGTTATTTTACTCGAGGACGAGCAAAATCTTGGTGTGGGAGTATTTCTTCGTGCTAAAAATATGCTATTTTTACGATATCTTTATACCTGATTTATACTCGAAATAATTGTTATTTTAGATTTTTATTTGATTTTATTCTATTTTGTAAGTATTTAATAATTTCAGAAAAATGCGGAAAAAGGATGAAAAAATTACCGAAAACGAAGCATTGGGCCAGATTGACTCACACCTGACCTAAAATCCTTAGTCCGTTCTCTTTTATAGCCCGAAAAAAAAAGGGAAAAACACCTAAATCTACCCAGCCCATCACGTGTTGTGCACGTGCACCTTTTCCCCCTTCTAATCCTCTCACTTTCTCTCTCTTCGACCAACCCCAAAAACTTGCCCCCTCCCCATTTCAATTCATTCTCTCTCTCTCTAACTCATCTCTCTCCCTCTGGCTTGTTCTTCAACTCCACAACACATCATCACCGTCATCGCTATCCATCTCCACCATCATCGAGCACCAGGGAGCACCGAATCACCACCGGGGACCCACATAGCATGCCAGCGCATCATCATCTTCAACGTCCACGTGTTTTCAGATCGATGGTCCAAATTGAAGGCCCAGAGTATAAATGAAGGTTGTGGTGCCTAAGGTAGATTTTTAGCTAGGGTTTTGGTTCTAAATTTTTAAGTTTTTATTTATGGGTTTGTGTTTAATCCGAAATTTTAGAAATCTAGGGTTTGTTCTGCTTTCAAGTTTGTGATTCGAATTTGTAACAGCCATTTTCAGGCTGAATTTGGGGTTTAATTTGGGGATATTTCATTTATCAGATTCGTTTTTGGTATCTTGTTATTTCAGGTTCTGTTTTAGGGTTTTAGCTTCGATTTTTCTGTTTCGATTTAGATTTCATTTCTAACTTGCAATTTTCATGTATTTGGAGCTTAATTTGAGCTTGTAATGGACTTCTATTTGGGACGCTTGAATTCCCTGCTCCTGTTTCGGTACTACTGAAGCAAGGATGAATGTGAATCCGCCATTGTTAATGAGTTTTGAAGCTCATTCATCGTAGTTCTTGTGTAGTGATGAAGATTGATTGATGGAGTTGCTTGGTCTCACGGATAGTGAGCTTATGATTCTTCCTCTTCTCTTGTTTGCTGCTCTCTACTTATTCTGGTTATATTATGTTGTATCCCCTACTTGCTCTATTTTGGGACACCCAATTTTTCCCCTCCCCTGTTTTCTCTGATTGTTGGGTACTGCTTTGATGAATTTGGAACCTCCATTAATGGAGGTTGCCATAGCTAAACTGATTTCTAAGCCCTTGATTTTTTGCATTCAGGGAGTTTTGGCAAGAAGTGAGCGTAGGTCTCGGCCTTGTTTCCCTCTCCCCTGCCTACCTGTTTAGTTTGTCCTGCCTTTTCTGCATGTCTTCGTCGGTTATTTCTCTATTTTAATGTTGTAGATCTCATTTGGGTTATTCTAGTGTTGGATTGATTTTAATCTAATTAGAGTTGATTTTATTGGATGTTAGGTCATGGTAGGGAAACTTTAGGGCAATCCATTGACTTTAAATTAATCTTAATTGCTTTTATAGATATAGCTATGGTTTGATTAACTTGTCAAATTGGTTAGTTAGGTTGATTTAATATTAAGTGACCTTAATCTCTTTCATCGTCCCTACGAAGATGACCCTCAAGTACTACGACGATAGTTGTATACTTACAGCATTTTGTTTTACATTTAAATTTATCGTACAGGGGGAGAAAGATTAGGGTAAGCTAAATTTTTCTTTTCCCCGAACATATGGGTAAGTTCGTGAGATCTATTCTTACAGGGTTTTGTTTTTCATCAAAAAGGGGGAGATTGTTAACTTTCCTTAAGCTTAAGATGTGTTTATTAATATGTTTTGATAAAAGACAAAAATAGATTGGTCAATTGATATATTCATCATGTTAAATTTGAATTATCTTAAAATTTATATTGTTTAAATATGTTATGATTCTAAGTGAATATTAGCATGCTAGTGCATATGGCTAAATTGAGTTGATATAAGTTGCCACACAATATCATGAAATGATTTAGGATTCAAATTTAAATATGTGATCTTTATGATATTATATTTTGTAATTCAAATTTGATTATGAGATTATGATTCTATATTTCTCAAATGTCAAGATTTGGCCAACATATGATATTATCTTTTGATATAATATTTTGAAAGATTGTGCTGTAAATAAACTGGCTTCTAGATAATTCTCTCAGCCAAGATTTTCTGCAAAAAATAAGGAAATTAGCTGTTGAGATCAAAAGAAGAACGTCGAGCAGAACTGTGAAAGTCAAGGGCTTGAAACATTGGGTTCAAGGCCTTGAAACGGGATAGAAGATTGACTTTTCTTGTTTGGAGCAACGGTCACTTACTAAGTATTACTGCAACCTCTCAAACACCTCTTGGCTATAAAAATTAGAGGAATTGGCAGCTGGAAAGCACATAACAGTGAGCACAAGCAAAGAATAAGAACTAAGAGCCACACTTGCAAATACCATTCTCATGCTCACTTAATTTATTGAGTTGTATTGCTCTAGTTGTGATTGGGTGGGATTATAGAGTTGAAGGGTCAACTCTATGAAGGACTTGGAAGTGTGTGTACTCTGGAATTGTGTAATCCGTCATAATAAAATTGGGTTGATCCTAGAGTTAGAAAACTCTATGTGGGGACTAAACCTAGTTGAGGCTAAATTCATTAACAAATACATGTATCTTGTCCACATTTATTTTTTTGCATTTGATTATTTTGAGACTTTGATCATTATCCTATTCACCCACCTCAAGGGTGATTTAACTAACCAAAATTGGGCCAACAACAAGCTTTTACATTTGAGAGAAGTGAGTGGCATTACAATATGCACGTGGCCAAAGCTGTGCATTGTCGAAGTTTACTTATGTCGGGCGTGTGTGGAAAATTGATAGGCAAATGGATTCGAAACACTGACACTCCCAATGGTCATTATATATGCATACCAATTGTGCTGACATGACATTCTTTCATGATACCATTATTATCTACTTAATTTCCCCGCCCACATGCCCAAACTTATTCCAGGCCTTAGTAGTTAGCAAATTTAATGTCTCATCCAACATATCATGCCCTGATTTTATGCCTCATTGTACAATTTTTGTTTTCTATTTGCTTAAAAAAAGCATATGGAGCTTGACTTCTAGAAAACTTTAGGTGACCCTTTTAAGTTCCTTAGGGTATTCCCAACCTACATTCTAAATTTTAGAACTCCACCCTACCACATCAACAAAAATTTTATTTTTTGGACCTCGCATTCTTTCGCTTCTCTAACCCATAAAACTCCAACTTGAATTACCATATAAAATATTTATTATGGAACCACTTTATAACACACACACAGATATATATATATATATATATATATATATATATATATATATATATATATATATCTATATATATATATATATATATATATATATATATATATATATATATATATATATATATATATATACCATATATATATATATATATATATATATATATATATATATATATATATATATATATATATATATATATTATATATATATATATATATATATATATATATATATATATATATATATATATAATATACACATATATATATATATATATATATATATTATATATAATATATATATATATATATATATATACGCACACACACATACATACTATATATATATATATATATATATATATATATATATATATATATATGAGTCCTAAAAAAAGCGAAAATTGATTTTGAAGCAAATGAAATAATAAAATAAAGGAAAAAGCAGAATGCATGTAGGAACTCTACCACATTCCTACATGAGTGTCATTCCATGAAACAAGTTGGTGGCAACATCAACAAGCTTGCGAGTGGAACTTGGAAGGGCCCTACTGGAACTCATTCTAGTGGATGCGAATGGCCTTAGTAGTTTACAACAACTAAATATTTGCTAAGAGCTTTTGAAATTTTCACAATAATTAATTATCTGTCCTCTTAAACACTTTGAAGAAGATTAGCCAACAGGGAGTAACATATTATAAAATGCATATTTTTAAGGTGACCTTTAAAAATTTATGAGCCTTTAAATCTATGTGATATACACGGGTTGTTTTTAAATTTTAGATACAATATCTTTAGCACTATTATAATTAATTTTGTAATTTAAATTTTTAGAAATAATAATATTAACATATCTGTAATTTATTTCCTTTTTCTCTTAATTGAAGTAGTTGAAAAGACAATATTTATTATGATGCCTGTAAATCACATATTGTTTACATTTTTTTATTTTTAAATAAAATCTTAATAAATGTTTAACATGACACTCGTCATGACCGCTGTGTTCGAACTCACTTATACATGCATACTAAAACTATTCCCCTTACAATGCAAGGGTTGAGTTGGATCATATGTTAGTGTCCAAAATTATAAATAATTCATGAATAATATTATTTTCCTCATTTAGATTTATTTTATTAGTTCAACAACTTTTGTATCTATTAAACTTTTTAGGCTTACGCATATATTATTTTTGTATATGCAAGTAAATGTTTGTTAATCACATTTCTAAAAACTAATTAGTAAGAAGGTGAAAGATCTTGTGAAGTATATAAAAAGAAAAATGAAAAAGAGTTATATGCATGTAAAAGACACAAAATAAATGAAGGTACTAATTAATATGCTAACTAAGAAAATTATGACACTTGGCAAAATATGTGAACGCACTCAATTTTACACACACACACACACACACAGACACACATGCACACATGTAAACTAGAACTATTCCCCATGCGATGCAAGGGCTAGCTAGATAATATGTCAATCTCTAAAATTATAAATACTTCATGAACAACATTATTTTCATCATTTAGATTTATTTTATTAGTTGAATAATCTTTGTATCTATTAACCTTTTTGATTTACGCATGTATTATTTTTATATATGTAAGTAAAAATTTATTAATCACATTTCTAAGAAACTGGTTAAGGAGAATGTGAAAGATCTTGTTAAGTATATAAAGAACAATAAAAAAAGAGTTGTATGCATGGTAAAAGTCATAAAATAAATTGAAGTACTAATTAATATGCTAACCAATAAAATTATAATACTTGGAAAAACGTATGAACTCACTCAATTTTACATGTAGTTATATAGATATGATGGGTGACTATTGACTATCATTTTAGGTGCAATTTTCAAAACAATCCACGACAACTATAAATTCTTACGGATGACTTTTAGTCAGTCCAAATGGTTCAAGTTATATGATGAGTTTGAATTTTATTCATACTAAGTAGAGACTTTTGAGATATTTGTCATGTCTTTCTATTCATTTATCGGCTGACTTTTATTTAGATGTTAAAAGTCATCTAAAACTATTTATAATCATCCTAACAAAAGCCACACTTTTGACTTATTAGTCAATAAGAACATTTAAAGTTGTCATCTTTACATTTAAAAAGTTTTTTGGATGACTAATAAGTTATTTATGGTGAATTTTTTTAAAAGTTGATCACTAACTAGCTGGCACTTAACATATAAATAAAAGTCACCTCTACATAAGCTACTAGTCATACAAAAACAATTAAAAAAATTACAAGTCATTTTATGATGAATTTTATTCAATTTGATGATAAATTAATACATCGAATGATATTTGATTAGGTGAAAAATTACTCGCAATGAAACTTTCTCTTAAATACTTTCAAGATTAGCGAAAAGCAATATATGATACATATTTTTAGGATATCTTTTAAAAATCTATTGGGTGATTATATTTTGAGGGAAATTTAAAGAAAATTAATTCTTATCTGTTACTTTCAGGTTCAGATAAAAGTCAGCCTTATATATTTAGTGTAAATTTTATAATTTATAGGGGTAATTAATAATATATTTGGGGACAAATTAAACTAAGCTGCCTTCAAAAGAATTATTATTAACACTCTAACACTTATATTTAAAAGTCACCCTAAAATGAATTATGAGTCACCCAAAATTTTTAGAAAGGCACCTATTATAAAGCAGTGTATCTCACCATTCTTTTCTTTTCTTTTCTTTTTTTGAAAAGATAGTCTCACTTGAATTTTTGTAACATTTAATTTTAAGTTGGGTAGAAACAAAACTTTTACTTTAACGAAAAAGAAAAGATAAAGAAATGATTTTAGAAAACAAATAGAGCTATGCAAGAACACACCCCCCAAAAAAAAAAAAAAATGGGGTAACACAAAAAAGAAGAAAAGAACGAACAATGAGAAGGATCCAAACCCCTTGCAATAAAATGGGGGAACACAAAAAAGAAGAAACGAAAAGACAATGGGAAGGCTCGAACATGGGAACCTTAGTCCGACATACATTTGTTGCCTCCACCACAATCCAAATGAGCAACAGATCAGCCATCAGCCAAACCCTATGGATTCAGACAAAATAAATATTTTTTATTAGGAAGGCAAAAAGCTAAACCCTCAACTACAGGCCCTAAGAGCATTCCCAACCTGAATTCTAATTTTTGGAACTCAAACCTGCTACATTAGCAAAGGTTCTAACTTTTTGGAATTTACATTCAATCACTTCTCCAACCCATAAAACCCTAATTCAAAACAACTAATAAAAATATTAGTCATAGATCTACCTTATAATACACAATCCTTTTTTTAATCACTCGAAAATTACATATGACAAAAAAAAAAGAAAAAAAAGCAAAAATACAGAAAATAACAAAAAGGAGAGAAACGCGTGGTGGAATAACGCAAAGTTCCTACCCGTGTGTCAAGCAATTCAACACCCAATAAGGATTGGACAAATTAGCAAGTGGGACACCCTCATGGAACACATCCACTGCTTTAGGAATGCTTTAAAAGTGCGTGGAATTTAGAACATTCGTTACCCTTGACATGTGTTCCAACAAGTGGGGCTTGCATTCCTTTTTGTTTTTTTTTTTTTTTTTTTGGGTATAGCGCATGAAAAGCTTGGAACAAGATGCGGGGTCAAATGTCTGACAATTTCATCCTATGTTACTTTTTTGTGTCTTTTTCTGATTTTTTTGTTGTTCCTCTATGTTTTTCTTAAAAAATATTATTTACATGGCTTTAAAAAAAGTTGTACATTTTTAGGTGGGTCTATGATAATATTTTATTGTGTGATCCAAATTGGAGTTTCATGGATTAGACAAGTGAAGAAATATAGATTTCAAAAGATGAAAGTTTTACTGATGTGACGTGGTGGAGTTTAAAAATTTGGAACTTGGGTTATAAATGCTCTCAAATGTTTATGTCACAACATTATTCCATGAGGCAGTCCCACACAAAAATTTTACCATTAAATTAAGCTCTCTTTGGTTCTTATTACCTCATTTATGCATGATTTAAACAATTTTGTTAATTACGACTTTGAGTTAGATTTTTTTTAATTGAAAAAAGAAGATAAGAGAATCCTGGTAGCAAAAGGACATTAACTCATTATACCATCTTCGAATTTCATCCCAAGTTAATTTCTTGTGTCTTTTTTTAATTTTCTTTGGTTGTTCCTCTATTGTTTCCTTAAAAAATATTACGTGAGTGGCTTTAAAAAACAAAAATTGTATATTTTGAGGTAAGTCCATGATAATATTTTATTATGTGATCTAAATTGGAGTTTCATAGATTGGATAAGTGAAAGAACGTAGGTTTCAAAAGATGAAAGTTTTGCTAATGTGGCGTGGTGGAGTTCCAAAATTTGAAACTTGGGTTAAAAATGCTCTTAAATGTTCATCTCATGATATTATTCCATGAGATAGTCCATACAAAAATTTTGCCATTAAATTAAATTCTCTTTAGTTCTAATTACTTCATTTATGCATGATTCAAACATTTTTTTCAATTAATGACTTTTAGAGTTAGATGTTTTTTAATTGAAAAAAGGACATACGAGAATCCTAGCAACAACAGATCATTAATTCATTATACCATCTTCGAATTCGGTTAAATTTCCACGAGGATTTTCAACTTGTGAAACATGCTTTGTTATTAACATATCACAATCTACCAAATTTGTCGATGATGAATTATGTCTTATATAGAAGGACAACTCTTAAAAATATCTTGTCTTGATCAAAATTAGCATGTTAAATAATTCAAAATCATAAATTTTCTATAGTTAAACTTCATTATGAATTGTAAAGCGCTAGTATTCGTTGACTGTAAATACAGATACCAAATGACACATTAATCAGATCAACCTATCCGTGGAAGTTTATAAGACGCCTAAATTTCTAATTGAGGAAAATGTGGATAAAAAGTTGATTTTATGCAATTTATAAATCATAACATCCTTCCACTATTCAACCGTACCATCTTTTTTAAAAATTTAGTATAAGATAATATAATTTTTAAATTCAAATAAGACATTTAAGAAGTGTTTGGTGGCAAAACATGTGCCATTGTGCTTAATAAAATTAATACCTATAAGTAAAAGGTTGGCATCTTTCAGAAAAATAAAATCTGTCTATGTTATTATATTACACACTGCCATTTTCTTTTATGCTCTATTTGGTAAAGAGATTTGTTTTGGACCAAAAGATCTTTTTGTGGATATTATATTAGTTGTTTGATCTTGGTTAACAAAACTCTTTGATTGTTTAGTTAAATAACTTTTTGTATTAGCTTTTTGTACCCAAAAAGCTAGCTCTTTGGATAAGCTTTTTTCAAAGCTTGTTAAGATTTAATATCAAAATTACCATAGTGCCCTTACTTTTTTACAAAATTTGTAACACCCCCAAATTTCTAATTTCTACTTATTACTAATATTAACCTACATGGCAGCGGAAAAACCTAAGGGGGGTGTTGTTGCCGTATTTCCTTCTTGGAAATACCAGGCTGAGTATGAATTAAAGTTCTAATGCGACTATATCCTCCAATCAAACATCAGTTTGAGTCTTACAATAATATAACAAAGTCCAACCTGAATCACAATCCTGACAACAAGTTTAAACATAAACTAAATGAACTCTACTAAATTTGATTTTGCGTCCTTGCACTAGTTCGATTCCCATTCCCATACTCGTGCACTTCACCTGAAAACAAAATATTTTATAAAAATAAGATAAACTCAATAACAACCACCCCTAACAGTAAAGGTAGGCACGCAAATTCATTTTCAAAAAACGATTCTAGGGAGGGGGCACAAGTATAGCACACATATACATTTTTAGTAGAAGTACACAGTAATCCCGTTTTCTTTTATTCATTTTCAGGTCAACAAGGGTGAGTGACCCTATTGGATCTCATGGCCTGCGCTTGGGTTTGGCGCAGCTGCTTAACCTTAACCTGGCCTACTATCATCTGGACGGTTACCACTTAACCATACCCTGGCCTACTGTCAGTATGGACGGTTACCGCTTAACCATACCCTGGCCTCCTGCCCATATAGACAGTTATTGCTAACTTGACCCACGTTCATCAAAAGGGCATGTGGCCGCTCATATGCATGCACTTTTCCCAGGGAGGGCTAATGGTCTTCAATAACATCAACATAACTCACAATCTCACCCATAAAGCCACTTATTTATACATTCATACTTGTTCTTAAATTTCAAATCAACACGCACATTCCAACCTGATCCAATTTGATCGCCAAAGCATTTCCACAATATATATGTTTTTCTTTACAAACAATCAGTCTAAATGCCTAAACGCACACTAATATAACAAGATAACTCAACACAAGCCACACAACCATTTCATTCCACGTTTGACCAATAAAATCCATAATTCCATGTATAACACAGATATGCAAAGACAGCCCTTGCCATTCTCATCAAATACATTCTCCAAACAACTTCGGGGAAAGGTTAAGGCATGATTGTTTCCTAAAAATCCGTAAAATTACGGGCTCAGTTTCTTAATTTAATCTAATAATCAGCACCTGGACCAAAACAGCGTTCACAATTAGTCCAAATCTCTCAAACTACATCTACAGCCCATTCCTCTCTTATAAATAATTTTTCTACAATTTTTAGAGACTCTTAGAAATTCCCAAACGTGGTTATTCCAGTGTCCAATGCAGGTCAGAATTTAGGTTCGACTTCTAGAATCCCTAACTAGAGCTCCTGATGTCGAAACTCAAAGGTTTTACCCATTTTGAAAATTTTAACTCGTCCCCTACAAGTTCTATGTTCAACATTTCTCCCAAATCTGCCAATTACTAGGTTGAAAACCTCAAAACAAAATCCCCATCACTGACTGTCCCGATCTAGACAGCCTCCAGTAATTTGCCCATAACTTGCTCAATTTCGTGATTTTTGGATCAATACAACTCTGTTGGCAAATTTTTAAAGTCGATGCATATTCTGCCCCCAACCAGTGCCATTTTGCCCAACCTACTTAACCTTAAAGTGTGCCCTTTTAGGCAACGTTTTTAACAACGACAAATCAATGGCTGCCCACATCGATCTCAGCGATCCTAAGCCCCCCACTAATACAAGTCATGTCAAGTTTTCTAATTTTAACCAAAACGAATCTCAAATACAACTATTATGCTCACCTTGATTCGATTCTGGGAGAAAAGCGATTGAATCGTCACACCCTTGATAATTAAAACCTGAAAAATTATAAACTTATATTAAAACTTGCACACTTGAATCCTTAACCCAAAAATCATAAAATCATGGCAAATACATAGAAAAGACTCTAACTTTTAGGTTTTGTATGCATGGGGTGCACGGGGTGCACCCCACTTACCACAAGCAAGGAGGGGGTCGTGTGGTGGTGGTGGTGGCTGGCAGCATGATGGTGGTGGTTGCCTAGCAGTGTGGCATACCGGGGGGAAGGCGGGGCCATGATGCATGAGTGGAGGGGGGAGAGAGAGTGAGAGAGATAGCGAGAGGGAGCAGAGAGATAGCGAGGGAGCAGAGAGATAGCGAGAAAGAGTGTAGGGGGGAAGAATAGAAATAAAATAAAAAAAGAAAAGGGGTGAGAAGGCCGGCTACTAGGGAGGAAAGAGAAGAGAGTTTGTGTGGGGGGAAACACTAGGTTTAGATTAGGGTAATTTGGGAGGGAATGAAATTAATTTCAAATAAAAGTTGGAGGGAAAGATAAATAAATTTTAACAAAATAAATTGAAACAAAATAAAAGTAAAGACAACAAAATCTTTTTCCTCTTTTTTTTTTTCCAACTTGGCTTGACTTAGAGCATAGTCTTAGGTCGGTCCATATTAACCGTAATTCGATCTGTAATTGAATTTTCGGAATTTTACATACTACCCCCTTAAGGAAGTTTCGTCCCCGAAACCTCAATAGCTTCTGACAAACACAACACCCTACGACCATGACTTTTCCCAGACTTTACACACTACCCCCTTTAAGGGGGTTTCATTCCTGAAATTTTAATAATTTACAACCACACGAAAACTCCATGACAAAGAAAAGAGAATGTAGTAGTTGTGACATTCGGAGCATCCTTGGCTTCTTCCTTTGCATCACGTAAACTCTGCCCCGAGTGTTTCGCGGTGGCTGGTTAGGTGTCCAGCCTGGTTCTGCTGGGGTGCTTAGGCTTGTTGATTTGGGTTGGTCGACCGCCCATCCATATCCGAGTAGTGCTACTAAGGCTGCAGTTCCTCATGACCCTGGCTGGCGGAAGGTGGGGGATGTGGGCAATCACGTATCTGATGTTGGGGACTCCCGCAGCGGTAGCACCTCTTAATTAAGCAGCAATCTCGGGCATAATGTCCCAGCTTTTCACAAGCATTGCAGGTCACCCTTGGTCGATTATTGGGATGCTGGCCTCCACGTGCATCGTTGTTGGAATAGTGGTTCCCGGGAGGCCTCTCGTACGGCTCTTGAGAGTGGATGTTCCCTTGCTGATCCTCTTTTCTCTTGATTCCGCACTGCTCATTGAAGTAGTTGCTCCTTTCCTTCATCGCCCTCTCCACAGTCACCGCAGTGTCATACAAGTCCACGTAGGAGCTGTACTGACGCACCGACATCCTCTCCTTAATGTCAGGGTTGAGTCCGACCTTAAAACGATTCATTTTTAGCATCTCATTAGCTACAAAGGCTGGGGCAAAACTGGAAAGTTCCATGAACTTATAGAGACATATTCTAGCGCACTCATTCCCCCTTATTGCAGCTGCATAAATTCGCTCTCCTTTGCCTTCTGGAGGGATACGAGATAGAAATGGTCCTTGATCAATTCTTGAATCCCTTTCAGTCGAACCCAGGCTCGTGCTGCCTCTTTCGCACAGTGGCCCACCATAGGGCGGCCTTGTCCTTATGGTAGAACACAACAAATCCTACCTTCCACTCCTCGGGGCATTGGAGAGCATCAAACAGTTTCTCCATGCCCCTAATCCAATTCTCAAAGACCTTGGGGTTAGGGAGGCCATCATAAACAGGTGTGTTATGACTCGTGAATCTCTTGAACATATACAAGTTGTCCTCTTCAACCTTCATCTCCTTAACCTCCATCAGTTTCTACAAGTGCTCATTCTATCGCTGCAGCTGCTCCTCTTATTTCTACAATAGCTCCAGCAGTAAGAGATTGATAAGTTCTGCTCCAGTGAGTGGGTTGGTTTCCTCCATCTGACTGCGGGACCCATTCCCATTCCTGGGGCGAAGGGCTTCCAATCGCTCCCTGAATGTAGACATGGGAATCTCCGGGTTCACAGGGGTCTTTGAAACGGGGTGGGGTCCAATTTGAGATTCAGTGTTGTTTCCCGCCATCCGGTTCGGGAAATAGGTCGGGCTTAGTCTCTCTCCTATTAGTTCCCAGCACTCGTACTACTCTAGTTTAGTAAGACTTCGTACACTACGGTATCATGCAAAATCTTAACGTAGGCTTTTGTTCACAGTCATATCAACTCTCATTCACTTCGTCACATGTCTTAAATGGATCATGTTGGAAACACATTCACAGGGTTCACATAATTCATAAATCACAGCCAATAATAATGAGCATTTCCACCTATATAACTCAAGGAAATTCCAATGCATTGATTTTAAAAAAATAATAAGTGTTTCTCACTGATACTTTTCATTACACAAATACTCAACAACTTTGTTAGCTCATAATGGCTTAGCAAAAGAATATAAAGAGGAACTAAATAGCACAGTACTAGGAAGCAAAACTTTAATCAGCTACTAGCATCTACTGTCCAGGGACGTCCATGGACAGGTAACCCGACACATCCTACCACATCTACCCCGCTTCCAGTGGCTAACCTGAGGCTCGGGTTGCTCCTCAACTGGCTCCTCCGTCAGGTCTTCCTCTATCCGTTGTTCCTCCTTTGGGTCCTCGTCTACTTGGGGTTCCTCCTCGGGTTTTTCATCTTCTAGGGACTCTTCCTCAGGTTCCTCCTTAAGGTCTTCCTCTGGTCCTTCCTCTTCTACAGGTTCTTCCTCATCTTCACTGGGATCTTCCTTAGGGTCCTCCTCTTCCATAGGTTCTTCCTCACCCTTGCTAGGATTTTCCTCAGGGACCTACCCTTCTATAGGCTCTCCCTCATCCTCAATGGGTTCCACCTTAGATATCTCATCATCAAGGGGTGGGGTATCCTCGTGGCTAGTGATGCATGAAAGGGGTTGGTCATGGGGGTCCTTCTCTCTTAAGTAATCCACTAACTCAGTTACACTCATTCCCATGGGTTACCAGTCACACCAATAACACCTCCCCCATGGGCGGACCTTCCGAGCCATAGGGTGCAACTCGTTGACCCTGTATCTCCACTTTGGGTCTCCCTTAAAGGTTAAAAGGAGGAAGAATGTTTGGTTCTCCTCGAACCTCAGGCAGCTATTGGGTACGACTTGCAAATACCTAATTATCATCCTCCCAACCTGCTAGACATGCTCCTACATAGCCAAACCAGGCCTCTTAGCTAACGACAATTACCCCCTCACACACTGACAATGCTAGGTAACCTCCATCCCTATATAAAGCACATAAGGCATGTATCCATATAATAACATGCATTTATTTAATACCATATGCACATGCATGCAACCCCTACCCCCTACTATGCTCACTTTCCGAGTAGTCTTTAGGTCTATAAGTTTTAGTTTTTAATTTTTATTCCTAATTACAATCTTTTTGGCATCCTTAGAAATTCCCAAACATGGTTATTTCAGTATCCAGTGCAGGTCAGAACTTAGGTCCGACTTCCAGAAGCCCTAAGTAGAGCTTCCAACACCAAAACTCAAAGATTTTACCCATTCTGGAAAGCTCAACTTGCCCCTACAAGTTCTACGTTCAACGTTTCTCCCAAATTTGCCAACTACTAGGTCGAAAACCTCAAAACAGAATCCCTGTCACTAACTATCCCGATCTGGACAACCTCCAATAATTTACCTACAACTTACTTAATTTAAATCCAATTCTAGTGATTCGAAAGCCATAGTGTAGAGGACACCTTGGCCTAACTATCATAAACATTTTGTGATTTTTGGATCAGTACAACCTTGTGGGCAAATTTTTAAAGTTGATGCATATTCTACCCCCAAACCAGTGCCATTCTGCCCAACCTCCTTAACCCTAAAGTGTGCCCTTTTAGGCCATGTTTTTAACAACGACAAATGAACGGCTACCCATGTTTTAAAATTTGCACACTTGAATCCTTAGCCCAAAATTCATAAAATCGTGGCGAATACATAGAAAAGACTCGAGGTTTTAGGTTTTGTATGCACACTACAAAAATATATCTAATCTGCGACGGAAAATTCGACGGAAAAAGGTCAAATTTCCGACGGAAAATTGTGTTTCCGACGGAAACACCGACGCGGAAAGGGTCGTCGGGATTCAGCTCGTCGCAGTTTTTATTCCGACGGAATCCGACGGAATTTCCGACGGAAAAAACCCGTCGGAAATTCCGTCGGATACTGTCAAGCAGAAACTGCAGAAAATAGTGGCAGGAATTTCCGTCGGAAATTCCCAAAAAATTTTTTTTAAAATAATCCGAAAGTTTTTTGAAATTATCCGAAATTCCGACGGAATTTCCGACGGAATATTCCGTCGGAAATTCCGTTGGAATTTCGGATAATTTCAAAAAAAAAATTTTGTTTTCCGAAAAGTTTGTTTCTAAATTTCAAAAGTTCTCAAAATAAAAAACAATTAATAATAAGTTTCAAATCTGCCAATAAAATGTGCTTAATTAAATATTAAGTACAACATAAATTAAATATTAAGTACAACATATATAAATATCAAGATATATAAATATTAAGTACAACATATAAGTACAACATATATAAATATTAAGTACAACATATATAAATATTAAGTACAACATATATAAGTACAACATATACGTTGTTTTAGATGTACACGCAGATTACATAAATTACACGAATATCATATCAGCTAATCAGAGTCAGATAAATTTGTGGGATCATCATCATTGTCATTTTGAGAGTCCTCTTCATCATCATCAGCGTTCAAGTCGATGTGGCTGGAAGAACCTGCACTTTGACCTTTGAAAAATCTGAAAACTTTTTTCAGCATGCGCTCTGTCTTCCCTTGTTTCTTGGTTAGTTGAGTTATAGCCTCTGCTTGCTTCGCTATGCTCTCACTGAGGAGTTGCGCTTGCTCTCTTGGATCAAAATGCTCTGCTGATGAGTGACGTGCAGCTGCGATGGTAGCTGATTTCTTCAACTTCATCCCCTCCGTACCAAAACCGTATACACGGCCTTTCTTGTCCAAATTTTCTTTAATCCAAAACTCTTCTTGGGTCATAGGTGGCAGTTGGGAGCTCCCTTGAGTTGCAGCTTGAGAGTACTCCTGCCATTTGTTGTGATAGTCTTCCTGAAAATTTTCACAAATGAATAAGTGTCATACTAAACCTACAATTGTAACATATGTTTCATCTCTGAATAAAATGTGCCAAATTGAACTTACAAATTTTTTTGCAGATTTTTTATCCACAAACGTTTTGTCTTTCACCTTGCAGTGGGTGTCCTTAAACAATTCCTCACATGTGGGTTCCCTACCTAATGTTTTGGCCTAAAGAGAAAAAAAAAAGTAACCAGCTATTAAATATAAAACAAGGACGAGAACCCTAACTCATACCATACATTATATATAAGAAATACGCTTTTTAATAAACAAACAATCCTTACCAGTTATAATAAGAAATACGGTTTTTAATAAACAAACAATCCTTACCAGGCGTCTTTTCCTTTCACTAATCGGAATTGAGCCACATGTATGTAACGAAGGACCAAAACCTTCAGCATCACTCAATCGATTCTTTTTATTTTGTTGGCTCAATTTCTTGAACTTGTCATCCTCAGTCCAATGTACAAGCATCTCATTCCAAACACTAGGTGGTAACCACTTCGGCTTTTTGTTGTACTTTCTGGCATATCCAAGAATGTCCCTAAGTCGAGCTGCCCCTCTGTACTCAAAGTTACGCCGTATCTGAGTTTCATTGTCTGGATGCCAGTAGTAGTGTTTCTGTGTCAAAGTTGAAGTATATTAGTAATTGAACATCTCAAACAATCAAATGCCAACTTTGAAATTCGTTGTACAGAAAATTAACCTTGAATTCATTGAACCATATATCTCTATGAGATTGTGGAACTTCTCCCCATGTGGTCCAAGCACGTGGGTACTTACCTGCAAAGCTTTCCACAATTTTCTGAATTACACCCTGATATGGAACAAAACTAAGAACAAAAAAAGAATTTGTTAAAAGTAATTACTGTAGGCAATAAAAAAAATATGATTAGTGAAGAAGTTATAAAATTTGTAATGAACTAACGTGTCACCATCGGGTTGTAAATATATCTTATTAATGGTGCTTGCAGTTTCACTATCAGGTGCAGGACTGTGTCTATCTCTTCCTACCCCTTCATTTTGGACTGCTTCGTTGTGCACTGAGTGGCTTGGCATTCTAGGTTGCCCCATCATCTGATTACCGTTGAAATGTGGACTAACAGTGCCAAACTGTTGATAAAGTAATGGAGTAGCTGAAGTACCACCCATGTATGGAATATTGGGTTGGATTGGTGTCTGCGTACCCGCACCGAAAAAAGGTGGTTGCATATGGAGTTGCTCATTCATACTACCGTAATAATTTCCGAATGGTTGAGTTGGATCAAGAAAACCTCCAAACATTCCACTGAAAGTGTTTGTTTCATAGTTTTGAGCAGGATCATACTGTGGAGTCGGTTGTGGTGCTCCTCTACCCGCATCATTCCTGACCGTTCGACCACGACCACGTCCACCATTGAGTCCAGACATCTAACAAATAAGAACAAAAAAAAATACAACCGCACCAATATTTATAGTATTGTCAGTGAAAAAATTACATGACATATATGCAATTGTTTTCCTGGGTTTGCAATTAAGAAAAACTCCATACACAGACATAAATATTCATACATCGAAAATATTAAATCAATCATTGTGGGACACATCGTCATCGTCATCATCATCATCACTTTGCAATGCCATATTTTCATCATCATAATCATCATCAGTGTCTTCAGGTTCATCCTCCCATTCACCTTCTTCATCCTCGTCATCACCATTCCCATCATGATCATCACCCCAATCAGGTCCATCAACATCATCAACTTGGGCAGTTTCATCAACTAATGTTGTCGCTATTGCATTATCCACATTCATGGTTGTCATTCCAAGCTGCTGATAGGCAAGTTCTAGATTATTCTTATCTTTAGGAGCACCGCGAGGTCTGTTTGGTATAGCTACCCACCAATTCGCTTTTCCTGATATCCCCTCGGGGTACTTAACATATACCACTTGGGTTGCAGTATCAGCAAATATGAATGGGTCGAACTTTCTGTACCGTCTAGTATGATTAACCTCGGGATATGGGGTAATTTTAGGATAACGTAGCCCTCGACAAACATCCGGGTCAAACCACTCACAATTAAAAAGTACACATTTTTTAATTGGCTCACCCGTAAATTCAACAACAATAATTTCGTGAAGTACGCCATAATAATCCCCTGTTACTTCATCACCTTCGCCAACTCCTTTGACACACACGCCACAATTATATGTTGCTTTACCTTCATTTCTAGCCTTGGTATGAAACCGATAATCATTAACTTTATATCCAGAAAAACATTCCACTACCATAATCGGTCCATGAGACAAGTTTACCAGAAAATCATGCCTCTCATCATTAAACACCCGATAAGAATTGACCTATGAAAAAAACAAAAGTAATCCTCTTTAGAGTTAGAAAAATATTTTACAGGAGTTGAAGATTATTTAAGAAAAATTACTTACATTATACTCAAACCATTGTGCAAAATTTGCCTCAATAAACAAGTCAACTTCTACATCACTCGCGTTTGGATTATGGCCGCGAAATTGATGTCTGAACCAACTGTAATGTTTAACGAATGAAATTAAATAATTATTACTGAACAATTAGTAAGTATTCAAATGAAACTTTCAGTAATTGATATACTTACTCCAAATATGGTTGCACTTCATCACAATTCAGTAAAATGTGAAGACGTGCGACACGATACTCAGGTTCAGTAAGATATCTTCTTCCTCGTTTTCCAAACGGAGTACCCTTACGGTTGAACACTGACAGAGTTCGCATTTGTCGTTCCGGTTGTTGCAGATCCTCATTACGCCCGATACTCGGGCAATGCAAGTTTGATTCAAAATAATACTCAGCGAAATGTTTGATCTCAAATGCTAAGTATGCGTTAACCATAGATGCCTCCACACGAGCTTTATTCTTTGCCGTAGGCTTCATCCAGCCAAAGTACCTCTCAAAAGGATACATCCATCGATATTGAACAGGACCACCCAACAAAGCTTCTTCGGCTAAATGAATGGGCAAATGTTCCATGACATTCCAAAATCCAGGCGGAAAAATTATCTCCAACTTACAAAGAATTATAGCAATGTTCTTGTTCATCTCTTCCAACATGCTTCATATAACGGTTTTTGGGCAGACTCAAGCATAGTATAAAATGCCTCAGGATTTGCGTCCTGATGGCTACTCATGTTTATTTCATTAACTTGGAAGGCAGCATGAAGCATGTTCTCCATATGATTATGATCGGTGTGATCGTAATCAAAATTCATAGAATGTGAAGTACTTGCACCCCCTGCTTCCGAATTATCTTCTTCCCCATGACTTGTCCAATACCAATAATTCTTCACAAACCCCTTTCTATACAAATGAGACTTTACAACATCAGGTGTAAAATATTGCATATTTTTGCACTTCGCACATGGACATCTATAAACTCCATTAACTCTATACTCCTCTTGATTTCGTGCAAATTCATCAAACATATTAATTCCCATCAACCACTCATCTCTAAGTCCATGTCCATTAGGATTTCTTCTTCTGTACATCCATTGACGATGCAACGGTCCATCCATATCTTCCTAATATAATTGCCTTAACTGTTATGTAAACTACAACCAATTATAATAAACATTTTTTAGAAATCTATTTAACCAGCTCAACATATATATATATATATATATATATATATATATATATATATACATAAATATATATTTTATAATATGTTATAATATATACTTAACATTGTTATACTATTTTACTCTATTTGTTCAAATAAATACACTTGATAAACAAACTTAAATTTGAATGTAATTCACATCCATATTTTACGACACAAATAAAGTACATAGAACACATTATAAAAAATTAAATCAAACCTCAAAAAACATTCATGGCTTACATATTTAACATTTTATAATGAACAAACTTGTTGCACTTAAATTATTCACTTTAATAAAACATAATATACATGCTTAACATATTTAACATTTTCAAATAACAAAATAATTATTACAGATCTACATACTTAACATGTTTTACTCCACTTATTGTAATATACATATTTAATAAATTAAATAAAAAATAAATTATTCAAACTAAACAAATTACAAAAAATTAAATCATACCTCAAAAAACATTCATGCCTAACATATTTAACATTTTATAATAAACAAACAATTATTGCAGATCTACATACTTAACACGTTTTAGTTCACTTATTCTAATATACATATTTAATAAATTAATTAAAAAACTAACGTTATTCAAATTTATATTCAACGGATAAAATAAATTATTCAAACTAAACAAATTATAAAAAATTAAATCATACCTCAACAAACATTCATGCCTAACATATTTAACATTTTATAATAAACAAACTTGTTTCATTTAAATTATTCACTTTAAGAAAACATAATATACATGCTTAACATACTTAACATTTTCAAATAACCAAATAATTATTGCAAATCTACATACTCAACACGTTTTACTTCACTTATTCTAAAAAACTAACGTTATATAAATTTATATTCAACGGAAAAAATAAATTATTGAAACTAAACATTCATGCCTAACATATTTAACATTTGATAATAAACAAACTTGTTTTATTTAAATTGTTCACTTTAATCAAACATAATATACATGCTTAACATATTTAACATTTTCAAATAACCAAATAATTATTACAGATCTACATACTGAACACGTTTTACTTCACTTATTCTAAAAAACTAACGTTATATAAATTTATATTCAATGAGAAAAATAAATTATTCAAACTAAACAAATTATAAAAAATTAAATCATACCTCCAAAAACATTCATGCCTAACATATTTAATATTTGATTATAAACAAACTTGTTTCATTTAAATTATTCATTTTAATAAAACATAATATATATGCTTAACATATTTAACATTTTCAAATAACCAAATAATTATTACAGATCTACATACTTAACATGCTTTACTCTACTTATTCTAACATACATATTTAATAAATTAAATAAAAAACTAACGTTATTCAAATTTATATTCAACGGAAAAAATAATTATTCAAACAAAACAAACATGTTTCTGCTAATTTTCATATACCCGAAAAATGAACATCACATATCAAATTAACACAACTTGAAAGCGGAACAATTCTACTAACCTTCGCACACCCGAAAAATCAATCTGATTACAGACGGTGACGACACTAGCGGTGGCACTGGCGGCGACAAAACGTGAAAAACAAAGACCGTAAAAATTATCAATTAACTTAACAATTTCAATTTCAAACAATAAATTAAGCAAAAATATCACTTACCGTTAAATTTTTCGATGATCAAAACCTTGAAATCTCACTTTCTCTCTCTTCCTCCTTCTCCCTCTCTCCTTTTTCGAACACTTTCTCTCTCTATTTCTCCAAAAACCGCTCGAAATCTCACCCCTCCCCCCCAATTTAAAGCCGGGCAAACGGGGTCGAGATCCGCGCGGAATTCCGACGGAATTACCGACGGATTCCGACGGATTCCGACGGAATTCCGTCGGAAATTCCGACGGAACTCTTCCCCGACGGAATTCCCGTCGGAATTTCGAATTTCCGATGGAACTCCGTCGGAAATTCCGGAATTTCCGACGGAATTCCGTCGGAATTTCCGTCGGAATTTCCGACGGAATATTCTTCCGTCGGAAAATCCGTCGGAAATTTAATTTTCCGTTGGAGTTCGTCTGAAATTCCGTCGGTTTGTCTGCAATTTTTCCGACGCTGTCTGACGCGTCGCTTTGTCCGTCGGAGTTGAACTACGTTTTTGTAGTGGCATGGGGTGCATGGGGTGCACCCCACTTACCACAAGAAAGGAGGGGCCCATGTGGTGGTGGTGGTGGCCGATAGAGTGATGGTGGTGGTTGGCCGGCAGTGCGATGCTCCAGCGGGAAGGCGGTACCGTGAGGCACGAGTGGAGTAGGAGAGAGAGAGAGTGTGAGAGAGATAGCGAGAGGGAGAAGAGAGATAGCGAGAGAAAGTGCAGGGGGAAAGAATAGAAATAAAATAAAAAAAGAAAAGGGGGTAGAACGCCGGCTACTAGGGAGGAGAGAGAAGAGTGTTTGAATGGGGGAAAACACTAGGGTTAGATTAGGGTAATTTGGGAGAAAAGGAAATAAATTTCAAATAGAAATTGGAGGGAAAAGATAAATAAATTTTAATAAAATAAATTTTAAACAAAATGAAAGTGACGACAATTTTTTTTTTCAACTTGGCTTAACTTAGACCATAGTCTTAGGTCGGTCCATATCAACCGTAATTCGATCCGCAATTGAATTTTCGAGATTTTACAAAATTACACTCAAAACAAAAATCCTACTTATTTATTAATCTGTCACTTATTCATTCATTTTGCATGTTGCCTTCTATCTCTTCTCCATTCCCCTCCTCTTTTAACTCAGCAACTTAGAGAAGGTAACCATCCTTAAACATTGGCATTCAAGAAGTTAATTGCTTTGATTTAAATATTTTCTTCACTTTAACAAATAATATAGATTAATTCTATATGTTTCGTACGTCAAAATCTATAGCTTATAATTCATGTTGGAAAGAAAAATAAATATGTAATAAAAAGAATTGTGTTGTTAAAAAGAATAATGAAATTATGTTATGGACATAAGTTAAATTTTACCAAATAACCTTGTTAGAAACAGCTAAGTTTATCAAACACTTTTTCCAGAAACAACTAATGCAATCAGTGAACTTAAACAACTGGTACCATCTGCCAACATTTAATAGCTAATGCAATCAACTAATAGCTGGTAGCTGATTGTCAAATAGGGCCTTAATTATGTAAAAAAATTGATTGTCAGTTACGACAAATTCTTATATTGCTATAATTAAAAAACTCCTTATATCACACTTAGCAAATAGTAGTACATACAACATGTACAACGCATTGTGGTCATAGTAATTTTGTCAATGAGATCCTAGTCTGTTATTAAGAGAGAGGCCCTAGTATATTAGATTTCAGGTTCATTAGCTATCCGCTTATTAATATCATATTGTATTATCTTTGTAGTCCATCTTTTAAAAAAATGTTAATTTTCATACCAATTATATTACATTAGATTATATATAACCTACTAATACATTACTTCATGCAACAAGGGCGAGACCCAGCAGCGTTGGACCTTAGTCCCAACTAGACTCGATAAAAATTTATTTAGTTGTTTACTCACCAAAAGTGCTAAATATTATATCGCTATTCACATAGATTTGCATTATCCTCGAGCTTATTTTGTGCTTTAATAGGATTTTGTCTAGTTTTCAGGTAATAAGTGGATGAGGAAAAAGCTCAGAAATTGAAGGTTGAACAGATGATTTTTCATTAATTGGCATGGTGATCCAACTCTTGTGCAAGTTCAACCCGATCCTCATTTTGTCTCCAGGCTATAAGTCAACACCTCGCCTTCTTTCGGCTCACTAAGTCGAGCCTAGAAGATCATACAATAATTAGCATGTAAAAATTAGAAAGTTTAGGATTGTAACTATGAAGGAATCAAAAAAAATATGGGGGTGGAGTTAGAGCTATAAAACGGGTCGGGTCGGGTCGACTCATTTAATAAATAGGTCAATTTCGTGTCGGCTTTGAAAATAGCTTATATTTGCTCAAAACTGAAAAATAATAAGTTTTCACTCTAAACGGTCAAATCGTGTCGACTTCGGGTCGAAATCAGTTCGGTTTGAGTTGGGTTCGTATTTCTCTCAGTAAATTCGGGTCGGGTTCGGGTCGGGTTATCATATCGGATCAGACTTTTACAGCCCTAGGTGGAGTATAATTAGGAAAGTGTAAAAATTACTTGAAAAATAAGATATCTATTTTAATTAGAAAAGTGGAAGAATATTTTGGAAAGTAGGAAATCTAGGAAAGCATAGGGGGTTGCTACTATTATAAATAGGGTCATGGGTGCACTTTAGAAAGCCATCAATTTCTTACCCTCTCAATTCTAACTTTAGTTTACAGTAGTTTTAGAGATTATTATAATTTTAGAAATTCTTTCAATTCGAGTTTTATGCAACTATTTTAGTTTTAGTTTTATTTTTTTTTCTATTTCTAATTTCAATTCAAGTTTTATAGTTTCAAATTTAGTTTGATTTTAGCTTTCCCAAAAATTCCCTCCATCAAAGTTTCGATTTTTACTAATCCTTTTGGTTTATGGTGGATGTTGAAGTTTTATGATTGCCACCCATCGATGATTAAATATTATTCGTTGGCTTTTAAGTGTATATGGTAATCTCTTTCCTCTCCCACGCCTCCTATTTAGAATTTATTATTTCGTTAGTAGTTGTGATAATTTCTTTGCTAGTTATTTAGTTTACAATTTTAGTCATATTTAAATTAGTTTCAATTTCTGTTAGTTAAATGATTCTATTTTGCTTATTTACTACTTTTAGTTGAATTAGTATGAGTTAGTTAGTTGTAGTGGTCTAGATTCAACCCTATTTCTATAGATTTGACCCTCAAATACTATGGCCAACAACCGTATGCTTGCGGTAAAGTTTTACATCCTTTTTGGGTCGTATTATTAGCCCAATATCCTAAGCTGAATACACTAGAAAAAGTTTGTTTTATGGGAAAGATTTGAGGACCTAAACCCCTTTGGATCAAATCCATCAGGATTAGGATTGACTCGTCTGGATCAAAACCTAACAAAGAGAGAAAAATTCATGTATTTCCAATGTCTTTTATGTTTTTTAATCCTTCTTCCCACCCATCGCTCTAATTTGTTGTTACATATTTTCTAACTTTTTTCTTATGATAATTAAACTACCGTTTCACCATCTAATCAAATCAACTATGCCAATGTATAAAGTAATGGACAACAAAGAAGCTGTGGTTGGCTATCTCCACTAGGATGAATGACACCTGCATTATCAAGCATATTTTATTGGGAATTTGGTTATATGAATTTGTAATATTCTTTTTTTTCGTTTTTTCTTTATTTAATCATTAAGAAAGTATAAGCCTTTTCTATGCCGTTAAAGTTTGAAGTTTGATAACAATATTCATAGGAGGAAAAAGACACAAAAATGCTTGTAACCCATTTGGCTTGACACAAACCTCAAACTTTAGGGTTAGAGTTTAACACTTTCAAACATGAACCCAAAAAATAACTGATCCGTGTCTAACATGCTCATTCAAAATAATAGGTCTAATATGAGCACCGACATGGCCGTACAGTCTTATAGAGAAAATATTTTTTTTTTTGTAAGAAAGGCAAGAATATAATCTAGGTAGCCTTTCTTTTAAGGGTTCTTCCTAGATTGTTCTCACAGAGGATACAAGGAAGGTCCCTATGCAGGACCTCATTCCACACAATTATGGAATGTAATGACAGACCATGCTTTGCTAGCCAATCGACTGTACAATTCCGTTGCCTAAAAATAAGACTAACAAAAACATTGTTACAAAGTAGAATGTAAGTGTGAATATCTTGTATCAAAACTTAGATCTCCTATGGCACTAGAATGTGACCTTGAACTACTTGGATGAAAATTTTATTATCTCCTTCAATATCGATAGTAGTAAAACTTGCTTGTGTCATTGCTCTAATGCCATTTCTTATAGTTATTGCTTCTGCTAGTAAAACTGGTGCTGCTGCCAAGTAGAATGCTATTGCTTAAATAAATCTCCCTTTACAATTACAAAGAATAAAGCCTCCTGATGCTCCTTATGAAGATTTGGATCTATCAAAGTTAATTTTGATGAACCTGCCTTGTGGTCTTCTCCATGCTACCCAATGAGTCTTCTTACGGTTGATGACTGCTTGGTTTGGGTTGGTGGATGTAGTGTTTATGTGAGTTTATATCTAATATGCCATTTGGCACTAGCTTTTTGGCTCTTATTAATGTACTTCCTGGATTAGGTGTTTCATTGCAAAAGACCATGTTATTTCTTACTTTCTACTATACTCCAAAGTAGCGCAGCTACTCTATCTACTTTAGCTACAGGGGTAGTAGTTCTAGCACTCGATGGTCTCTGTAAAACATTGTTTTATTGGCTATATACGAAGCTAGAATCTATCCAGTTATGGGAAACCGCTAGTCTCCAACAATCCCATGTAATTTGACAATGCAAAAGAAGATGATCCGTATCCTCAATTTCAGATTGATAAAAAGGACAAAGAGGATCAGTATTCATATATCTTTTAACCAGAGTTCCTTTAGTAGGAAGCGAGGTATGACAAAGTTGCCTCAAAATTTTTTTTAACTTTGGCATGATATCAAGTTTCCAAATCCAATTATATTCCCACACTAATGAATTTCCAGATTTCAATCCATGTGTTGTCCAAGTCTCTAATTTTGTAGAGAACTCACCATTACTTAACAGTCCCAGCATACTAAGTCGAGGATTGGATTAAAAGGGCCTGGTGTTATGAGAATTAACTGTAGTTGGACTGGGTCCACTAGTGGCTGAAGTCTGGCAACATCCCATTCTTTATTTCCTATGAAGAAATGTGATATCTTTAGAGAGGTATCAATAAGGGAGTTATTTATAATATTAAGCGTATTTGCTAAACTATCATTAGTACCCCAATTGTCTAGCTAAAAGTTAATACTTTTTCCATTACCCACTTTCCATCGAATTCCTTTCTAAAATTGTTGTCGATTCTTGAGTATGCACTTCCAAGCCTAGGAATCTGATTTCTTTGTTTTCGTGGAAAAAAATTCTTATCAATTAGATATTTTCCTTGCATTTGTTCCACCTAGAGGCTGTAACTGTGGAACAATTTCTAAGTGAATTTTCTAAGAAAAGCACTATTTATTGCTTCCATTTTTCTCAATCCAAGCCTCCTAGACTTCTGGGCCAACATACCTTATCCTAAGATACCATAGACAAACTTTATTTTCATTGATTTTTTTCAAGAAAAAATCTATGCTAATCTTATCAATTTGGCGATTAGTTCCTTTAGGTAGTTGAAAACATTGCATCATATGTGCTGAAATAGATTCAATGTTCGCTTGCATTAGCACAACTCTTCCTACTTTGGAAATATATTTTGTTTCCTAATTTTGCAGTTTTTTAGCTGTTCTGTTCACCAATTCTGAGAAAGTTTCTATTTTTATTTGTCGTTTAAACACTGGGTAGCCAAGGTACATACCAAGATTGTCTTGGTGCGTGATATTAAATATATATGAGACAGATTGTTTGTCGTGTGCCATAACATTAATAGAGAATGTTATTGATGATTTCTAGAAGTTAATGAGTTGACCAAAATTTTGAATAAATCTATTCGAGGCTCTAGACAAGATTCAAGGTTAGTTCAGCAGAAAAGGACACTATCGTCTGCAAAAAGTGAACATAGAATTTTGGGAGCTCTAGGAGATAGCTTAATTCCATTCCCACATTTCTTTCACCAGAGCGCCTTTTGAAGGGCCCGAGTTATATAGGTAATAAACATATAGGGAGATAATGGATCTCCTTATCTAATGCCTCTCGTAGGTGAAAAGAAACCATATACATCATCATTCGCGATAACAGAATAAGAAACAGTAGATATACATGCTTTAATCAATTCTGCCCATTTGGGATGAAAGCCAAATATATGTAATGTACTAAATAGAGAGTTCCATTCAGCTCTATCATATATCGTTCCCACATCTAGTTTGAGTGCTACCCGTGCTTTCGTTCTCTTCATTTTTCTTGAATTTGTTCATGATTTCTTATGTAAGCAAAACATTATCATGGATAGATTCTTTAGGCACAAATGTATTTTGGACAAGATCTATTCTTTTTTCCAAAATTGGGCACATACAATTAGCAATGATTTTTGAGATAATATTATAAATAGTGTTACAAAGGCTAATTGGTCGAAATTGATTAGTCGTTGCTGGGTTACTCACTTTCAGGGTCAATGCTATTAGCGCATGATTAATCTATTTGAGGGGCTTTCCCTCCTTAAAAAAGGATCTCACCACAGTGCATACTTCTTCTTTAACAATGTGCCAATAATCTTGGAAGAAAGCTGCTCCACAGCCATTAGACCCTGAAGCTTTAAACTTATCCATTTGGGAAATAGCTTTCTTGATTTCGGAATCATGAATGGATTGTAGTATTCTATCATTATCCTCTGCAGACACTAGGTTAAGGATTTTCATATCCATCTTACCAGCATTTACTTTGGCTGATTTGAATCCAGCAGCAAAGTCATCAAGGAGCATATTTTCAATTTGGGCAGGCTCCTCAATCTACACTCCCGAGCTATCTTTCAGTTTTGTAATTTTACATCGTACCTTCTTTGTCTTCATGGACTGTTGAAAAAACCAGAATTTCTATCTCCATTAACGAGCCATTCTTTTCTTACCATTTTTCCCCAATATTTTTGGTGTGCAAATGCACCTTTTCTCATCGTGTAATTAGTCTATAGTGCCAATTGTTCAACCTAGCACTGTTTAGATTTTGTACTGGTTGATTCTCAACTTGGAAGAGCTTATCTGCATTCCCTTCAAGTTTATTTTTGAAATTTTGCAAAGGTATTCTTGCTCCAGGACTTGAGTTCTAATTTTATCGTTTCCAATTTCTGTGTTACTCTATACATGGGAGTTCCTCAAATTCCCATTTTCCAATTTTTCTTAAGTACAGTTTTTGTTTCTTAATACTATGCCCAAGAAAGTTAGTACTTAAAGTTAGTACCTCTCCTAGGCTGATGTGCTAGTTCAGTATTAAGAATGACAAAAGCATGATCAGAGCACGTGAATGGCCCATTAGTAACTAAGTAATTTGGACTTAATTGTGGACAATCATCTTGAAATATCACTCTTTCCACTTTTTCGTAAATAAGTTTCCCTCTTAAGAATTTCTTCCAAGTGAAGATTCTTCCTTGAACATTTACATCAATGTTTCCAATGGCAGCCAAGAAGTTGAATCGTTGTGTTTTCTCTACAGTTAAAGAGGTTCCTTAAACTCTATCTGACGGGTGAACCATTTCATTAAAATCACACATAATACACGAAGGTAAGTTAATCGAATCATGTAACTATTTGAGATGATGCCCAAAAGCATATTTATCTTGTTCTTGAGCCAGAGCATAAACTACAACCAAGACATATTGTTTATTGTTAACATTATCCTTAATATGACAATGAGTAGCTCAACATTTTTTTGTAAGAATTGACACATCAATATTAATTAGATTCCATAGACACCAACTCTTACCCCAATGATTCTCTATAGGAGTCATTTCGTAGTGAGAGAAGCCCAAATTTTTTATTATCAAATCTGCATTTTCATAGTTTCAATCAAAATTAGGATATCAGACCTAATAGTTCGGTTGATAAATTGCACCTCAAGTTGTAGCTGAGATTTCTTAGCTCCTTCGACTTTCCAACAAAGTATCTTCATGTAACTAATTAATAAAAGCACTTTGTTTCCGCTTTTTATCTATTGATCCACAAGATCAGTCGGTAACATGGTCTTGGCATTGAAGTTGACATACTCCACTCCACTCACCAGGAATAATGGCCTTGGAAATAAAGTTGATATAGTCTATTTCACTCACCATAAACAATAGTAAAGATAACAAATTAACATCATCATTCGCACATAAAAATTTCTTTATAAATTCATTATTAGTAATTAACAATGAAATTAACAATTTCTGGCTATATTTATGAACTGTTCTTTGCACACCAAGTCAACTACCTTCCAAGCATTCTTCTTTCTTGGTTTGAGTTTAGCAACCCTAGAGGTTCAAGGGCAATGCATAGCAAAAAATAGGAAAAAACAAATTTAATTAATCTATAAGGATCGTTCAATTGACTGGCCTTAGGCTATAAGGTAGCAACCTTGTGACTTCTCACCATAATCGAACCATGACCATACTCAACATGCAGATCCACAAAGAGAATGCTAATAAACATGAGTAGATGCTAACAAGAGTATGACCTTAAAAGAACCATGCTGAGCAAGAATTGAACAAAATCCCTTTAAACAATGTCACTCATTGTAACTGAGTACTTAGTAGAAATACAATCGAGAATGTACAGGAGCATGGTGGTAGGATAGAGTAACACAATAACAATTTTATAGAAACAACCGGTGCCCCACGAATGAAGACCTTGACCTCCATGTTTATAACTCAGTGTCTCTATGGAGACGTTGCCAAGTAAAGGATAAAAGAAAGTGACTAGAAATTGAGAATTCTATTTTAGGAATTTCTTGGATTGCAAAGGATGACGTGGGATAAGAGCGAGCTTACGTGATGGCACTTACGGAACAGCTGAAGATCTCCTCTTCGAGCGTTGAACCTACAAAAAGGGCACCCCTGGTTGTGGTCCGGGAAATGCCTTTCTGACGGTTAAGTCAATGGAGGGTTGCAGTAAAAGACAAACCAGTAAAGAGAGAATATACGAGGAATGAGAAAGTTTGCCAGAGAGCGAATTCTTTTTCCAAAGTCGATAGGTGGGTATTTATAGTTTCTGTAGCGAGGGATAAAATAGTAATTTTATGCTGGGGGTTCCCTAATGGGCCAAAGGATTGTTTGCTTCGTTGGGCTTCCGACTGACGCTCCAAGGATCCCGTAAGGACCCACTATACCCAGCTGGACCTAGCCCATTATCACACATATGGGATGATGTATATGAGCTCTCAAATGACCAAGTAATGTTATCTTTTGTGGGTTTTTGGTTAAGGAAGAAAGAAAATAAAGGATAGGTTCAAGGGTTGTGTTTGAGATAAGTCGAGAGGCGCCACTCAAATCAATCCTTGGGCGATTTCCTTCACTCTTTCTAGGATACAGAAATGAATCACCACCTAGAGGAGTTTAGGCAACCAGAACACCACTTGAGTTTGCCAATACTCAAGATATAAAACTAGATTTTGCACACTCACTTTGAGAGAACACTCAAAAGCTAAATTGTATTACTTGAAGTTGATTGTAGATGAATTGAAAACAACCCTATGCTATGGCCTTTATATAGTAGAGGCCTTATATAATGAAAAGACATAACATTTCACGAAAAGATGTAAAGGAAAAAACAAAAAAAACAAGTACACTTTGCTGCTTGCTTCATTCGAATGCACCTAGGATGAAAAAGTGTGTCTCTTGGTGACTTTAGGTGTGAAAAAGGGGTAGCAGCAAAAGGAGATCCATGCACCTCTTAATTCACACATTCAGACCTTGTTAGGGGAGAAGGAACTCAGTTTTGTAGGAGGAACAATGCACCAAGGCCGAAATGAGAGAGAAAGAACCATGTTCACACATTTTGTAATTAATGCATTCACATGTGCAGGAAGTCCACCTTCCAGGAAGCATATCTCTCTGAATACTCAGCCAAATTCGGTGATCTTAGGCTTGTTGAAAAGCTATACATGTCTAGTTTCCAACGGAAGTGGTTTCATTGCATTTGGAGTAGCCGTTTGAAAGATATGGGCCGAAGAGTACGGACTGCCCAAACTGGACTGGATTCTAGCAGTTTTATTTTAGGGCTTTATTTGACCAACCAAATGAACTCCAAATGACTTGCATCTTGATTCATTGGAAAGAGAACTTCTTAAAATTCAATCTAGGCCTCCTGCATCCTGGTTATACCTTCTGGAGGTTTAAGAATTTTAATCCTCAAAACCGGGCAAATAAACTGGACATACTGGCAGCATTGACACTTTGGCTTCTATCCCTTATTTTGACAACTAGAGCTTGACTTAACTTGAAATAAATTACGTGACCCCAAAGTAGACTTTAAGAGCTTTCTAAAAAGCTAACTTATAGCAGTCTAAGTGCATGAAAAGCTTGGAATACATGCTGTACAAAACTGGACAGAAATCAAAATTAGCTAGACTTGGCTCTTTCCCTCTGAAATGCATTGCACTCTCGATCCCCATTTGAAAATCCCTTTGAAAAGGGCACTTTGAAGTTCAAATAAAATTCCATAAAGTGTCTTTTGTCATGAAATTCAAATAATGGAAACAAAGAAGAGCCTTGCCATGTATAAATTTGTATGAAACTTACCTTCCTTGAAGTTGAGTTTAAAGGATGAAAATGATTCCCTTGAAAATATACATCATGGGACCCACTAGGAAAATCGTATCTTTCGGATCAAATTCAAAACTAGATTGGTATACTGTCCAAGTATGAAACTAAAGAGAGTCAAGATTAAAGCAAATTTCCCCAACCACCATTGACGCAGATTGAACCAACTCGGATTATTGTATTGTAATTGCTCATTACGGACTAAAAATTCCTCCAACAAATTCCAAGCAACATTCCTAAAAGCAAACACAAGAAGCCTAAACCAACTAGGATTATCATATTGTAATTGCTCATTAAGGACTAAAAATTCCTCCAACAAATTCCAAGCGACATTCCCAAAAGCAAACACAAGAAGCATGCACCAATGTAATACATGGCCTAAAAATCTGAAAATTACAATGGTCAAACAAGGATCAATCGAGAGGACAAACCATGAATATATGTACAAATGCAAGTTAAGATCCTTCAATTAGCAACAAAATTAATTTTTCTAATAGAAAACATTAAAATTTGGAGAAACGGATAAATTTTCTCACAAAGACATACAAGAACATTAGTAGCTTCATGGGGAGTAAGTTGAGATAATACCTAGTGCATGTGAAGAAGCAGAGGGACTGGACTATTCACCTAAAACCGCACCATCACGATGATAACTGGTTGGGTGTTAGCTTAGGTAGGTAGCAAATCGTGCTTTATAGCCATCTTCAGCTTCATGAGGTGAGATTACGAAGCAATGATGCAATTCGTAGGCACAATTTTGCCAGAAGCACGCTCAATGTTTTCAAAATTCTGAAATTCGTAGATTAGAGATACAGATCTGCAGGAATAAATAGGCACTTTAATTATTGTTGAATAAATCCATGAAGGTAGTAAAGATGAGGCGAAGATAGCAAGGGAAAGGAGAACATGTTAATCATGAGGAAGCCAGATGAGGAGTAAGTAGGTAGGCTTTTACTTGTAGATATGGCCATTGGCATGCACAGGGCATGGGGATCATGAGACAAAGGCAGATGGGGATCAAGCGGCTTCTTCATTTTAGGGTTAGGAATGAAGGAGAAGTTTTGATTTAGGGGCCGGAGACAATCTCTCTCTAGAGGTTTCAGCGAAACTTTAACTCATAGAGAATAGCATACATGTGACGTCGTGCCATTTAAACCGTTCAATGACTACAAAACACGTGGCTTGGGTGGCAATGGTCCCTCGCACGCTCCAATTTCCTCTTGAGATTTTTTTGGCTTTTTTATTGTTTACTATGTCAATTGACATACCGTAATTTGCTCGATTCATTATAATATATTTCTTCTCTTTTAAGGATTTATGCATATTGCTCAGAGTTGAAATGGAACACATGACATGTTGTCATCAATGATATTAACACTATGATGATTTTCTTAAAAGCATATCTCTAAAAGATCTTGTAATAGGTTGAATATCTCACCAATGACAAAATTGAAATGGAAATATGAAGGAGGAGTGAAGGACTTACAATAATTTACTAGAACTTACAGGTCAAAGTTGTCCCAAATAATGTATTAGTTATCATTTGAATATAATATCATGTCAAACTTATGTTAATTATTTTGAAAGTGTTTAAAAATTATCTATTTACCACCCTTGTCATCGTGCTGTTTATATAAACTCTATATATATTGATACCCCTTTCCATAGACTTAGATAAAACTAGTACGAGTATTTTAATTTTTAATTTCTTTTAGAAAAAAGTGAATGAACTATGCATAGCTAATGATAATTTAATTTTCACACATTGTTAACTACAAAGATAGTCAAATGGGTATACTATTACAAATCTAATATTAATACAATTAATTAGAACTTATTGATAAAAAAGAAAAAATAATAAATTAGGAGAAAAGAGAACCAATTTATAGAGTGTTAACAAAGGCTTTGTTTATCTTGAGTGCTGAGGTTAAAATTTGGTATGTTAATCTAGTAACTCATGTTGGTTTTTTAGGTAAAAGTCAGACTTGCGATTCACATGGCATAGAAGAGTGACGTGCCCAACTTAGTGGGAGCTATGCCGTGACACGCCTTTATACTGCGTGTGCTAAATGTCGACCTATTTCATGAATGATAAGTGAATTCCCTTTCCTTGTCACTGTGTGACCCTTATTGGCAATACTTTTTGACTTAGAGTTATAATATGAAGTCCAAGCATGATGTTGCTACTCTAATGTGTTTTCCAAAGACGAAAATGTATATAGTCCAACGAGACACATTAGAAATGCAGTTATACTATGATGGATTATTTTAATTATTCAAGGAAGAATCATTTTTCCATCACCATATCAAGTTCGAGCGATTATATTTAGTATATAATCAATGATATATCAAGCATAAAGCGACAGTATATGTCATTGGTGATGTTTTTGAATGATTTAGGGCATTGGTAATTTATGGAAGTGTCACGTCAGTTAGATGATAACTTGATGTAGCATTGCTATTTTTGTTTTTGGTCGCATGCTCCATTCCCATTATGAAGCGTAAGGAAATTTGTTGGCAGAGAGATATGAGACATGTGGTTTTTGTGACCGAGGGGGACCTGTTGACCAATGTGTAATGGTCATACTAAATGATCATAATCAGCATTGATTAGGCTATTACAATGGCGATTAATTCTTTATTAATTAGCTATAATCAGCCATTAATCCTTTGATTCTGCTTGAGGCTATGTGCTACCATAAATAAAAGATGGATCAAAACGGTAAGACACAAAACTAAGCAGAAAACACTTCTAAAGATCTATTCATCTCTCAGCCCTCCCCTCACACAACCTAACGATCTTTGAGGTTTGGGGTTTGGAGCGTGAATCTCCACAGACTCTATTAGCCACCACAACCGTGGGCAGCGATCAGGATGTATAAAATCCAGGTTCAATTTTCACAATCAAGGCAATCTCTATTACCAGCACACACACACACACACATATAT
>JAKOGI010002891.1:0-62500 GCA_029747015.1 Carnegiea gigantea
CCACCAATGGTAATGGGAACAAGTTTATAGGGGATAGGGCATTCGATCACACAATTATTGGGTAGCTTGATCCTATAATTGGTTTCCATTCTCCTATCTTCCAAGTTCAATTGCATGGCAGACCGGGTGAATATAAATGAATGAGTAGCAGCCGAGTCAAATAATATACAAAATGGCTTTGAATTTAAAAAGAGAGTTCCAGTGAGTACTATACCAGAGGTGGCAGCTTCCTTCTTTCTCATTCCATACGCCTGTCCTACTGCTGTAGGCCTTGGTGGTGGGGTCCCTTGGTGAGGTGGGGCCAAGTGTTTTGCTGCACCTTTGTCGACAACCTCCATCCTTCGGGGGCATGCAGCAATCAGGTGTTCAGGGCTTCCACACCACATGCACTTATTAGTTCCTACTCGGCATTCAGGGGTTGTGTGATTTGTTCCGCCTCATTTCCTACAGGGCACTGTCGAGCTTGCAGGACAGCTCTTGGGGGAAGTAGGAGTAGGTTTCTTCTAGTTCTGGTTCACACTCTCACTCAGAGTTCCTCACTTAAACCCCTTTCTCTTTTGGTTGATTGGATTTAATGCCCTCAACTCTGTCTTCACTGGTTCCACTTCACCCGCTCGCTCATATAGGTCTTGGTAAGTCAAAATTGGTTGTCCAGCTAACTGATTCTGAATATAGAAGGCCAAACCCTCTTCAAACCTTCTAATTTTCAACCTTTTAGATGATACAAACTCAGGAACAAACCTCGATAATTTTGTGAACTTACTGGCGTACTGCATCACAGTCATTGTGCCACTCATTTTAACCTCTATAAACTCTTTCTCCTTTTGCTTTTGAACCACAACTGGGTCGAATTTTGCCCTTAACTTGCTTAGGAATTTATTCCAGGTGAATTTAGGCCCTACGAGCTTATCCTTAACAGCATTCCACCAAATGTTAGCTTCACCGGTCAAATAATACGTCTCTATGTTTACTTTCTTTTCTTTTGGGACTTCAACCGCTGTAAGGATTTTCTCCATTCTCCTTATCCATTCCTCCAATACTACTAGATCATAAGATCCATCATAAACTTTAGGGTTACATTGTGCTACCCTATCCGCTAACTTATCCTCTTTAGGAGGGGTTTCAGTAGGTACTTGGGGAATCCGCTTCATCAATTCAGCCACTAAAGCCGGCTGTAGTTTGGGTCCCAAATGTTGTTAGCTAACTCAGAAGGAATTGGTGGCATTTGGCCAAAATTTAGTGGCATATGATGGGAGGCCTGATCACTTAATCCCTAACCATGATCCGAGATTTTCTCTATATGAATCTCTGCATTATTGTACACTGATTTGGACATTCTGATTATGCATTAAATGAAATAATTCAATTTCTAGAATACTCAAACATATAAGATAAGCATGCCTAACAAACACATTTAATATAACTCAATGATTATTGAAAACAAACCTAAAGCTTCATTATATCATTTCATAACTTGCGTATTTACATACATAACTGCCTGTTTATACACATGATTAGCAAAACATATTACATCTAACTGACTAGGCAAAGTTAGTTTTGACTCCTAACTCAACCCCAACACTAATTATCCCCTAGATACTAGGTCCGTCACATGACCAAAAAGAGATACGGATCATGTCATCGCGGTCGGTGAGGATTGGATTAACTATATAAAATGTCGTATCCTGCACAAAATACATCTGTCCAAACCGACCATGCTATAGACAAATAGGGCTCAAAAGAAAACTACTAACACTAACTGCTAGAACCACCTAACGATCCCTAGATGGATCGTAATCCGGGTCGGACTCATCATCAGGCTCTTCGCCTGAATCGAAGCTACTAGTCGATGCCTCTGACTCGGCATCAACAACCTCCCTCTTAACCTATTACTCCACTATCATCTCATCAATCTACTGATCCTACTGCTGCTCTGCCCCCGTCTCATCAATGTCCTGATCCTCCTCAGGGTCATCCTCCTCCTCCTGATGGCCCTCATCCTCAGAACTAACCACCACTATCTCTGGTGTATCAGGGAGGTCTATCACCACATGAGCCTCCCCCAGACTGTCAGGCATCAATAGGGTACCTGGTGCAGGCGGGGAAGGTGGTCCCTACGCTGGTGCTGGGGTTGCAGGCAGGGGATGTCCTTGATGTAACGGGAAGATATGCTGTAGAGTCTCCATGGTAATCCCCCTCTGCTCAAACTCCTCCCTCAATAACAATTCTATAGTGATAGTAGTCCAATCTCCCTGGGCCTGAAACCTAGGCCCGTCCCAACCTGGGTTCCTTGTTACCATATAATGATGACAACGGAGCCTAAACTCCATCCACGGATGAACTGCGGGTAAGGACCAAAGCAGTCTATGTGCACGGACCGTAATACTGTGAAACTCAGAAAAAGGGTCCTGTGCGTGACCCTCTATACTAGCATACAGTAGCGTGATGTGAGTAGCCACAGATGCACCCGTCATCAAGTTAACAGCATAAGAGTCCATCTGACAAAGAAAAGACATATATGAGAGGCATACATAACCATAATTAAGGAACATGCAAATGTAAGCAACCTGCATTTCTGATATCGTTACTACACTTCTAATGTCACTCTAGCAGTATATAATGGCCCTCATTACCAACCATTCCCACCCTTTTATTTCTAAAGTCCACATTCCACAAAGAAAATTCCATCCTGACTCTGATACCAAATCTGTAACGCCCCAAATGTACGTAAATCATTGTTTGCATTTCTTTCATTAATTTCCTCAAGTAGAAATGATAACCCAAATTATTAGGCATTACCACCGTCCAACAAGGACAAGGCTTTGCTTGTACATGATGAACTTATCCAGAATAATCAATGTTTACCATCAAGGCATTCACACCATCACAACTCATCAGATCATTTAGATAAATATAGAAATTGTGCTAATATCAAAACCATTCAAACATCTCAAGGATTACACCAAAATATAGAATTCTAATAAAATATATAGTCTCAACACCAAAATATATCACAATACGATGTTATAACATCTCGACCATAATACACCACCATTTCATATAGACTTCCTGGCTCACTTATCATCTTCAGCCGTCCTGCCCGCCTGAGGGCGATTCACTGAACACTTTCCTAAAACAAAACATGAAAATATTTCAAACTATGAGCTGAAGCTCAGTACATGCATTCCTGTATTGTTAAACATTCATGGAAAGAAAAACTAGTTGGGCCCGTATTGCAATTCGTTTTTAATTAAACGCAAGGAATGAGATAAATATGAAACTGCGTTGTCAATTATTATCTGATAGTGAGCCCCTGGTAACTGTTACGATCTGAAGATTGGTGTACACTTGCCAAGCCGATCAGGACCTGGCCTGAAGCTGCACGAGTAACTGAGGGGTATGCCCTATAACTAATAACTGATGGGGTCACTAATTATGTGATAAATTACTGATTAAACTGATTCATTGATGTACTTACCAAAACATTATAATTTTGATAAATATGTGCTGATTTCTAAAAATACAGACAATAAATGTACCTGAAAATTTTAAATGTAAGCTTACTAAATAATATTATGCACAAAAGTCGAAGGAATGATAGATTAGGCCCTAATTCTGTACAAAATTATCATTTTAGGAACATATGTTTAGCAAAAATATTTATTTTATAGCTAGTAGAAGAAAAGTAAAAACATAACAGGGGTTTAGAAAGAATGACTCATCACTTAATCATTTGACCTCCAATTAGGACTCAAAACTCCAGTATAGAAAGCTTAGGAAGTCTCAAAAATCTTTCATTCAGAACACCAAGCTTGATTCCCACAATAGAATTCCCAAAATGAGGCTAGAACACAAGCGTATCAATTTTGGTCTATTCTGCGCAGTTTTGGTAAAATGACTATAACTTTTTCCACAAACCTTAGATTAAGGCGATTTGAATAGAATTTAAAAGCTAACACACCGAAGTATCTACCCACCAAAAATCATAATTTTCCAATAGGTCGATTGTTGCCAATTTAATTGTGAACTCTATCCTATTTTTCTGAAATTTTCAGCCCTCACTGTTTTGGCTTTTCCCTCTTTTTTTTAACACAAATTCTCAATTTAAACCATTCCTCAAAAGTATGTAAACAGGCTTTGGTCCATTCCAACATCATACAAAATCACCATATCAAATTCACTTTATAATCATGTCCAATAAAGATCATTTTTCAATCTAATACACACATAAACCAAGTCTAATGCTAGTCTAATCCAAACCATGCATTACTTGCGAAAACCCTAGTTTATGGCCAAGTTAGCTCACTCCAACTCATTTAAAATCACCAAAAATATGATCAAAAATACAAATAAGTTAGAAGATGACCAAATCAAAGATAAAACAATCAAAATCTAACACTTTAACATCAAGCTTGCATGATTAAGAAATAACCCTAACCCTAGCATGATCCAACTTCAACTCCACCATGATTAATACCAAAACAACTCTTATTTCTTATCAAAACAACATGATCAAAGATCACAAACATCAAAACAAGAATAAAAACTAAAATAAAAAGCAAAACCAACAAAATCAAGTTTCAAGGTTACTCACATTGATTGAAAATAAGTAGAGATGGAGATGAGGTTTAGCGGTTTTGATGATGGAGGATGGTAGCTTTAGGTATTAGGATTTGGAGGGGTTGGAGATCACCAGAGTGGGTTGGAAAAGTGGCCAAAAATCAGCTAGAACAGGCTGGCCTAATGCTGCTGTGGGGAGGGAAGAGAAAGAGGAGAGAGAAAATGAAGTTTGGATTGAATTGTGTTTTGTTGGCTAATCTAACTCTTTGGCTGAGTTTTAACTAATAAAGTAACTTTTTAAGCTAACCATGGTTAATTTTAACCATGGTAATTAGTTAGATTAATAAGAAAACTTGTTGGGCTTCAAAATGGTTGAAATAAGTTGGGTTTGGGAATAAAAAGCTTCGTAATGAATAACGTTTTTCCGAAACTCAAAATTAAATTTTTATAATGTTACAGAAAACAAAATAAATTACTTAGATTAAACTTGTTAGGGCCTACTATTAATTCTTTCAAAGTTTTCCTTAATCAATTAAATAAAAAACAAAATTCGAATTGTCAAGTGAGGGCCCAAATAAATTTTTTTCCACCGGGGTGAATAAATGCAATAAATAAATATGAGAGAAGAAAAAATTATGAACATGAGGTAATTAAATAAATAAAGATAATTAAATAATTTTAGGGTTGGGCTATTACACTGATGATGAGCTCATGGAGGATCCACAGGAGGACCTAGAGTTGGAGGAGCATAAGCCTGATCATGATGTCGAGGATGCAGAGTCGGGTGCCTCAAATAGCAGTTTTGACTCAGGCGAGGAGCCTGGGGATGAGTCTGACCTACACTACGATCCAGTTAGGGATCGCTAGATTGATTTAGGTACTAACTTCTCATTTAGGTTACAATTTGAGCCCCACATGTATATAATGAGGTCAGTTGGGTAGATGAGTTTTGAGTAGGTTATGATATTGTATATAGTTAGACAGATCTTTTCGACTGTGTTGACTAGTCCCGCCTTCTTTTGGCCATGTGATAGACTTAGTTTATTGGGGCTAGGTAGTGTTTTAGTCAGAAGGTAGGAGTAAAGGTTGATTTTGGGTAGTCAGCTGGATATGATATTCTGTTGTTAAACCATGTATACGTATGTAAGCGAACAGTTATGGCAAGGACATAATGAACCCTTGGGATTATGTTTAAATAATACTTAAGCCATATTAGTTTGTATCTGTTGTGTATGTATATCTTATATGTCGGTTGTGGTTAAGTGATTGAATTACTCTGCTTAATGTACAGTTAGAAAGTCTAAATATGTGTAAAGCAATCTAGAGACCCACATAGGAGATAATTCGGATCATGGTAAGGGGTTAGGCCACCAAGCTTTGTGTAATGTTCCATCAAACCTTAATAGAATGCCCTAATTTCTCCCCTGAGTTGGTTAGTAACATGGGGAGCCCTAACTATTACCAGACCTTAGTGCTTTGAGTTGATGAAATGAATCCCCCCAACACCTTCTAAAATCTCTCCTAAAGTTAATAAATTAGCAGATAGGGTAGCACAATGCAACCCTAAAGTATATGAGGGAAAGTATAATCCAATGAAACTAGAAGAATGGATTAGAGGGATGGGGAAGATTTTCAAAGTCGTGAAGGTTCCAGATGAGAAAAAGTGAACATTGGGACATTTTACCTAACTAGAGAAGCAGGCATTTGGTGGAACATTGTTAAGGATAGGCTGTTAGGGCCTGAATTTACTTAGAATAAATTCCTGGAAGAACCGAGAGCCAAATGTTACCTAGTTATGGTTCAATGACAGAAAGAAAAATAAATTATGGAACCAAAGATGAGTGGTAGTCTGACGGTAATGCAATATGCTAGTAAGTTTATGGAACTATTCAGGTTTGTTGCTGAGTTTGTGTTATCTAAAAGACTAAAGAGGAGGAGATTTAAAAAGATTTTAGTTTTCTATATTTGTACTCAATTAGCTGGTCAATCAATCCATATCTACCAAGAATTACATGAGTGAATAGCTGAGGTAGAACTCTCTTTTAAAATTCAAAGTCATCTTGTGTATTGTTTAATTCGAGTGCCACTCATTCATATATATCTACCTGATCTGCCATGCAATTGAATCTTGAGCATATGAAGGAAGAAACTAATTATAGAATCAAGTTACCCAATCAGTCTATAGTTGAGTGCCCTATCTCTTAAAACCTTGACCTTATTACTATTGGTGGATTCATATTCCTAAAGACTTGATTCAATTTGATTCGTCAGACTTTGCTATCATTCTGGGAATAAACTTGTTACATGCTTATGGGCTAAGGTTGATTGTGAAGGCCTTGAGGTTATTTTGAGGGATGAAAAAGGAGAGACATATGTTTTTATGTGCAAAGAGAGGAAATACCATGTCCCTTGATTTCCACCATGAAAGCAAGTAGGCTATTGTGCCAAGAATGTGCGTATTATGCCATTGACGCTAAAGAAAAGGAAGAAAAAAAGCATAAGATATTTATGTAATTTGTGAATTTAGAGTGGTTTTCCTGAACATTTTGGGATAGAATTAGTCCCTGGTGCCCAACCCATCTCCAAGCCCCATATCGTATGGCCCCGACAGAGCTTAGAGAATTAAAGATTTAATTAGATGAGCTATTACAAAAGGGATTTATCAGACGAAGTGTATCACCATGGGGTGCCCTAGTTTTATTTGTAAAGAAGTATGGAACCTTGAGGTTGTGTATCGACTTTAGGGAGCTGAACAAGATGGTCATAAAAAACAAATATCCTTTGCCCCAAATGGATGATTTATTGGATCACCTATAAAGTGAAGGAATCTTTTCCGAGATTGATTGGGAGTCTAGATACCATCAGCTTAGGATAAAACTTGAAGACATCCCCAAAACCCCGCTTAGAGCCAGGTATGGTCACTACAAATTCATAGTGATGCCTTTTAGCCTGACCAATGTCCCTACGACCTTTATGGATCTTATGAATAGAGTTTTCAGACCCTATTTAGACAAGTTTGTGGATAACATCTTGATATACTCTGAGGAGCAAAGATGAACACATTACTCATTTGAAGACAATATTGCGGACCCTAAGGGAACACCAGTTATATGGCAATTAAAGAAGTGCAAGTTCTGGTTAGAAGAAATAGCATTTTTGAGACATGTAGTTTTAAAGAAGGGGATTAAGGCTGCCCCCTCAGAAGGTGAAAGCAATTACAGAGTGGCCAAGGCCCACCAATGTCACTAAGATTACAAGCTTCTTAGGCTTAGCTGGCTGTTATTGAAGGTTTATAAAAGATTTTTCAAAGATAGCATCTCCCTTAGCCAATTTATTAAAGAAAGTTATTAAGCTTAAGTGGATAGAGAAGTGCGAAAGGGCATTTCAAGAATTAAGACAGTGATTAACTAACGCCCTAATCCTAACACTACCAGTAGAAGGTAAAGAGTATACTATTTACAGTGATGTATTGAAGAATGGGTTGGGTGTGTGTTCTGATGCAAGAAGATAAAGTGGTAGCTTATGCCTCGTGACAGCTTAAGCCTCATGAGCGAAATTACCCTACCTATGTCCTAGAACTAGCAGTTGTGGTCTTTGTACTGAACATTTGGAGACATTACTTTTATGGAGTATCTTATAAGATCTATACAGATCATCAAAGCTTGAAGTATACCTCCATCCAAAAAACAGAGCTCAATTTGAGATAAAGGCATTGGCTAGAATTGCTTAAAGATTATGACCTGCAAATCCAATATCACTTAGGAAAGACAAATATTGTGGCAGAGGCCCTAAGTAAGGAGCCGCAACATAGCATGAACACTGTAGGGATTACCAAGTTACACCTCTTAAGAGAACTTGAGCACTTGGGTGTTCAATTAGTGTCACATAGGCAAGCAAGTGCTCAATTGTCAGTACTTACTTTACAGCCCTCTATAGTGGAGGAAATTCGAGTGAGCTAGGAAGATGACCCTGAACTCTAAAGGAAAGAAAGGGAAGTCACCTGGATTTATTGTACATGAAGATGGAACCTTATGATTTCAAATCGCCTATGTGTACCCAAAAAATGTGGAATTAAGGAAGAAGATCTTAGAGGAGGCTTCTAGCACCTGATACTTGGTACACCCAGGATGCACCAAGATGTATAGAGACCTGAGACAATACTTTTGGAGGAATAATATAAAGAAAGAGATTACAGAGTATGTAGACAAGTGTCTAATTTGCCAAAAGGTTAAAGTTGAACATCATTGTTCTGTGGGTGAACTGCTCTATGACCTTTAGAAATCCCCACTTGGACATGGGACTCAATCTTAACAGACTTTATCATGGGTTTATCTTTTTCTGCTTTAAAAAAGAGTGCTATCTGAGTAACAGTTGATCGACTCACTAAATATGCCCATTTTTTACCAATTCGGGATACTTGGAGAGTTGAAAAAACTAGCTCAGCTATATGTTAAGGAGATAGTTCAATTTCATGGAATTTCAATAGACAGAGATAAGAGATTTCAACCATTTATCAAAAAGCCTCTAGAAACAAATTGAATTTTAGCAGCTCCTATCATCTTGAAGCAGATTGGCAAATTGAAAGAGTGAATCAGATTATAGAAGACATGTTAAGAGCTCATGTATGGGAGTTTCAAGGGAAATGAGAAGACGATTTACTAATTTGTGGAGTTTTCTTATAACAACAGTTAGTAGTCCATCGTTATAATGGCCCGTTTGAGGCTCTATATGAAAGAAAATGTAGAACCCCGATGTGCTGGAGTGGCTTAGATGAAGAATTGAACTTGGGCCCGGAACTGATCCAAGAAACAACTGGAACAATAAGGAAGATTCAAGACCATATATGGGTTTCCCAGAGCCGATAGAAAAACTATGTTAACAAAGAAAAAGGCCTTTGGCATTTCAAGTAGGTGATAAGGTTTTTCTAAAAGTTTCGCCAACTAAAGGTATAAGAGGTTTGGAGTGCAAGAAAATTGAGCCTAAGATATATTGGACCATATGAGGTTATTAAAAGTTGAACCTCGTAGCTTATCGACTGGATCTGCTCGTGGAACTCAAACACATACATAATGCGTTTCATATCTCACAGCTTATGAAGTACCTTCTAGATCTTGATCATGTCATTGTAATTGAACCCATAGAAATAACTGGGGATCTAGTGTATAAAGAGCATCCAGTCTAAATATTAGATCATAGGACTAAACAGTTATGTAATAAGTAGATACCTTTAGTTAAAGTGCCTCGTACAAATCATACCTCCTCAGAAGCCACTTGGGAAACCGAGGAAGAAATAAAAGCCAAGTACGTGCACCCATTTGAGATAATCTTGCATGTTCTGATAAAGTTCATAAGTTTCAAGGACCAAGCTCTTTAAAGGGAGAAGGCTGTAATAACCCGACCCTAAATAATATTTATTTATTTAATTCATCCATGTTATTAATTTCATCACATTTAATTATCGCATTTATCGTTCCGTTTTGGGAAAATTTATTTTGGGCCCCACTATGCAAATCAGGTTTTAATTATCGTAAAATTTCAGGTGAATCGATAGAAGAGCTTGATAAATATGGTTTAAAACATTAAGTTATTCTTATAGCATCATAAAAATTTAATTTTGACCAACGCAAAAAAAACTTTATTGCAATGAAGTGTTTTATTTCTGACCCTAACTCATTTGGGCCCAAATTAGTAGCCCAAAAATTGATGTAATTGAGGTTAGCTAATTATCATTATCTATCCAAATTATACTTAGTAAAACTTACTTCATGGATGGATAAATATCAACCAAATGAGCCGTAAAAGTCAAGAAAAAAAATCTAGCCAAGCAAAAGCCAAATTCTATTTTCTTCTTCTTCCTCCTTTCTTTCCCCCTCCATGGTTGCTGCTGTTATGATCCTTTTTGCTACTACCGCCACTTTCTACCACCAGCTAGGGCTACCGCCAACCAACCCCAACACCACCAACTACCACCCCTAATACCCACAAGCCCCAAGCACCACCTACATTTCTTTCCTTCAAGCTTGTAGGTGAGGTAAAACCCTAACCCAACTTTGTTTAATTTTGGGTTTTTATGTTGGATTTGTTTATGGATCATTCATCTTAATGTAAACAAGTGTTAGTTTGGTGTTTTCTTATGTGTGGATGAGTTTGGAAGTATGTAAGAATTGGGATCAAGCATGATCATGCAAGCTTGATGTTGAAAATAACGAACCTTGAATTCTTTTGATGAAGTTTTGTAATCTGTATCTTCAAGAGCGAACATGATGTTGTGTAAGATGATTTTGGATGAGTTTGGATGTGAATTTCAATTGAGCATGACTTAGGGTTTCACGATCATATATGATTTAATTTAATTTTTGAAATCAAGTATGTTATTTGGATTGAATTATGTGAAATTTAGAGGCTGGATGTTGACTCAAAAGAATGATGTTACATGCGTTTTGTCAAATTTAGTGGATTATAAAAAATCTCAAAAAGTGATGAAAAGAGGTTGTTTGGTTTATTTATCAAGTAAATGAGTTTATAGGAGCATTTTGAGTAATTATGTGGAGGAACAAAAAAAAAAACATATAGGGCTAGAATAGACCCAAAAATAGGGGCAATTTGGAATAAATTAGTAATTATTGGTGCTTTCAAAACTTGTCATTTTTAGCGAAAAGGTAAGTCAATGAGTTACCTTTTAAATGCCTCTTGAATCACTTCATTCTGAGTTTTTTGGAAAATGTTATGGGCAATTTATGAAGACTGCGCATGACAAACTGGAGCTATACACAGTTTTGTTTATGCTCAATTTTGGAAGCTGTGTTGTGGTAGGTGTGTTTTGTACTATTAATGAAAGTTTTGTGGGACTTTCTAAACCTTTGATATTATGGTTTCATGTCTCAATTTAAGATCAGGGGTGAAAGATATGAAGTTTCTACAGTGGACCTTAAAGCAGTAATAAAACATCATGAGACTGTGAACTAGAATTTTGGGAGCTTAATCAAAAGTTCCTAAATAATTATGGATATTGCAAAGAAAATATAGATTTTAGTGAGTTCAATAACTTTAAGCATTGTTAAAAGCCTAGTTGGGTTGAAAAACCGAGTTAAATGGCATGTGAATAAAATTGGATAAGAAGGAAGAGCAATGACTCAAGAACAATGCTTGTTGGGCTAAGTCAGTGTGATGAAAGAAATTTCGAACCCAATTACGCCCCTCTTGGCCTTAAACCATTGTTATTCATCTCAAAAATATCAAAACCCATATTCCATTTATAACCATTAAAGTCTTCTCATTATAACCTCGATTATTCTATTTTGGTCTATTTTGCTCTAATTTATTTTACCTCGAGTTAAATTACCTTAATATATTTAGTCTTTGAATCATCTTAGTGTAATATACCTTATTTTGAAATGTTAAGTTGTGGATATCATTTAATTAACCAGTTTATACTAAAGATACAAGTTATGAAAGTGAGTGTTGTTCACTAACCATATATACCTATCATTACATTTCTTAAGTAGAATTGGAGCCTAATCTTTCATTCATCATTATGCATAAATATTATCAAGTGTAATTCTATTTTAAACACCCCAGGCATATCCATTGCCTATCTCTTTAGAAATCAGAATGCATTTATTAAAGTTATAATGTCATGGTAAGTATATCATTGAATCAGTTTACTTAGTGATTTTTCACTTAATTAGTGGCCCTGTCAGTTCTTACTGATAGGGAACTCGCCCTTTAGTTACCCGCGCAGCCTTAGGCCACGTCTCCTGATCGATTTAGCAGGTGTATACTTATCTATAGATCGTAACAGTTACAAGACGTACACTGTCAAATAATAACTGGCAACATAGTTATACATTCATACCATTCATTGTTTTTAAGTAAAATGAATTGAAAAGTGGATGCCTAACCAATTTTTTAGTGATCATTTAACAATACAGAATACATATACTAAGCTTTGGCTCATGTTTCAAAATGTTCATCATGTTTTATTTTAGGCAAATGCTCAGTGAATCGCCCTCATGCTAGCAAACCAGCTGAAAAGTTAAGTAAGCAAGGGAATATGGATGAATCAATAATGATGTTAGTTCAAGAATATTTTGAAATTGAATTTTGAGATCTTTAGTTGACGAAGTTGTAAACTTTATGAAGAATTGCTCTATTGTGATGTGTAGACCTTATGGTGGTTAGCAACTATTTGTATACGACTTGATAATTTCTGAATGCATATGATTGTGATCTATGCTTACCTATGTCATATCTAGTGCACATGCTTAAAACCTTATCCTTCTTGATGGCGGTAATGCCCTAATTATCAGGTTTATCAGTTTTGATTAAGGGTTTAATTAAAGAATATACAATCAATGAGACATGCGCACTAGGGGGTTACATCATGGAACTCCCTCGTTTTGCCCCTACCTTCGTAGTTGACAAAAAGCTGAAAATGAACCACTTTGAGGCAGGGCTCAACCTAAATCTCAAGAAGAGGATGTCAGTGCATCAATATGTCTTTTATGAGGATCTGTATAACACTGATGTGAATGTGGAGAGCACAATGAAGGAGAAAAATGAGTGTTATAACGAGTAGCGAGGGAGCAAGCAGAAAGGGGACTTGCAAGAATATTTTCACTCTTAGGGCTAGTTCAGGAGACCTCTCAGGAACTACCACAAGCACACCAACATGCATGGGTTGCAGCACACCAACAATCGGCCTAGAGTGACATGCAATCCTTCCGAGAAGCCAGGATACTATGCACATGAGTGTCACACCAACAAGAGATGGTACTGTTGTGGGAGTCCTCTACATCAGGTTAGAGATTGCCTGCATCCACTTCCTCCTACCAATCAGGGCCCTGGGGGATAGGAGCCTTAGCGGTATTAATAAAATAAGGGTGGGCATGTGGCAAACTGGAACCATCAAGCCTAATCTCCATAACAAAACCAACCAAGACTTCTTGGCTAACCACCTCAACACACTGGGGGCAGAGTCTATGTGATGCGAAGGGAAAAGGCTAACGATGCCCCCAATGTAGTAACTTGTACTTTCTCTATCAAAACTCAATGTGTTGATGTCCTATTTGATTCTGATGCTGCACATTCTTTTATTTCTGTTAAGCTGGTTGAGACTTTAGAGCTAGTTCCAAGGCTTAGATCTCCTCTACCATCTATAGCTCTTCCTGATGAAAAGACCATGAGATGTGACGAGCTATATAAGGACTGCCCTATCTAAGTGTACGACCTTGTGTTCTTAGCAGATCGTTACAAATTCGAGCTGACTGATTTCAGTGTCATTTTGGGAATGGACTGGCTAACGAGGTATCAAGCTCAAATAAACTGTCCTAAACAGAGAATAACCCTAAGAGGGCCCAAGGGAGAGAAAGTAGCTTATAAAGGGAAGGTCCTAAAGTGTGGGGTAAGGCTTATCGCTGTAATGGAAGCCCGAACATTGCTAGAACGAGGCTGCGAGAGATTCTTGTGTAATGTGGTAGACACCGAAACCTCTGAGTGATCCCTTAACGATATTCTAGTAGTTTAGGAGTTTCCTTATGTCTTTCTTGAGGAAATCCCTGACATGCCACCCCTTAGGGAGGTGAAATTTTGCATTGACTTAGCGACAGGAACAACTCCTATCTCCAAGGCCCCTTACTAGATAGCACCAGCAAAACTGAAGGAGCTGAAGGCTCAGCTTGATGAATTATTCGAAAAGGTATATCCAGCCTAGTGCGTCCCTATGGGGAACCTCGGTGCTTTTCCTAAAAAAGAAGGATGGGTCCCTGAGGCTATCCATAGATTAGAGAGAGCTTAATGAGATAACCATCAAGAACTGCTACCCTTTGCCCCTAATAAATTGCCTTTTTTACTAGCTTAAGGGTGTGGGAACGTTTTACAAAATAGACCTTCGGTCTGGCTACCATCAACTCCATATCAAGGAGGAGGACATACCAAGATTGCCTTCGGCACTCGATATGGACATTATGAGTACGTGGTGATGCCTTTTGGGCTTACTAATGCCCCAACTGTATTTATGGACCTTATGAATAGGGTTTTCAAACCATACTTGCATCGATTTATGGTGGCGTTCGAAGATGATATACAGATGTACCTAAGGACACCAGAGGAACATACCTATCACTTGAGGATAGTCTTAGAAGTGTTAAGGAAAAACAAACTGTATACGAAAGTGAAGAAGTGTGAGTTTTGGTTGGGAAAAGTGGCATTTTTGGGGTATGTGGTGTCTAGGGAGGGAATATCTATAGATCCTCAAAAGATAGAAGCCATAAGAGAACGCAATTTAGGTAAGAAGTTTCCTGCGATTGGTAGGTTATTATCGTAGATTCATTCAGAATTTCTCGAAGATCGCCACCCCCATCACCAACTTGACGAGGAAGATTACTAAGTATGAGTGGAATGACATGTGCGAGGAAGCATTTCAAGACCTTAAGAAGAGATTAAATAGTGCACCTGTATTAGCATTACCAGGCAATGCAAGAACTTTGTCGTATACAGTGGCACGTCCAAGAATGGATTCTAATGTGTGCTAAAAATGCATATAAGTTACTTTACACTTTTGATAAATATACGTATACAACCAGGAGGCATGGGGCCCCCATTGAAGGGGTTACAGAAAAAGGCATAATGTAGGATGATCGTGTTATAGGTTATACCTCCTGACAAGTAAAGGCTCATGAGTGGAACTATCTAACTCATGACTTGGAGCTAGCAGCATTAGTTTTCGCACTGAAAATTTAGAGACACTGTTTGTATAGGGTGCACTGTGAGGTCTTTACTGATCACCAAAGTCTGAAATATTTGTTTTCATAGAAGTACCTAAACCTAAGCCAGATGAGGTTTTAGAATTCCTTAAGGACTACGACATAAACTTTTAATACCACCCAATAAAGGAAAATGCAGTAGCTGATGCGTTAAGTCGCAAACCATACCAAACCCTCAATTGCTTATTGGTATTACCCAGAGATTTATGCAAGGACTTTAGGAAGCTGGAGATCAATGTGTTGACGAGGAGGGTCAGACCTATGTTTTATACCCTAGAGGTACAACCTACCTTTATTGAGAAAATTTAGGCCGCTCAAAACACATACCCGTAGTCGGATAGGATCAGGAATAATGAAGTGCTAACAGGGAAGGCACCTAGCTTTGTGATTCACAAAGATGGGACGTTAAGGTTTCGAAATTGGGCATGTGTGCCCCCAATAGAAGAACCGAAGAAGAAGATTCTAGATGAGGGGCATAACACCCACACTCTATACATCCTACTAGGAATAAGCTATATAAGAACTTAAAATAAACTTTCTGGTAGAGCAATATAAAATAAGAGGTGGCAGAATATATGGTAAAATGTCTAACCAGTCATTGGTGAATGCAGAACGCCAAAGACTCGCAAAGCTATTACAACTGTTGATTATATTTAGTTTTGATGATAACAAATCCAAGAGTAACATATTTGTCTAAGTAATGTTGTTTCAAACAAGCTCTCCAAATAGGGCCTAATACACCGTTGTTCTTACACCGCTGTTTGTGATATTTTATTAACTTGGTGGCTAAATGTTGAGAACAAGTCTTAGGAACAGGTTCCGAGCTTCAGTGACACAAGATCAGCAAACAACACATATGGTTTAAGTCTTGAGAAACATTCAGCTACACAAGATCACCCAAGGAATCAAGGTGTTTTGGAGCAGCATATTCACTCTTGACAAGACAACTAATTCTTACAAGGAGTCTTGGTTAATTTAGTTTTTATCTTTTAGACTCTTGTTAATATGCCAATCTTGAAAGTTTCATTTTTAGCACTTCTTGAAAACGGTTTTCGAAAAGTTGCTTTGGGACACCATTTCCAAACAACCCTGCAAATAGGATGCCTAGGGTGTTCTCAAAAACTACAGCAGCTACATCAGTCTTATCTGGAAATTTGCTTCGGTTGGCCGCCAGATCTAAAAAGATTTGTTTTGAATTTGAAAAATTGCAAAACCGTTTTTGCTAAAGATTTCTCTTGAAAGATTCTTATCCCTTATTTTTAGGTCTTGATTGAATTTGGGATAAATCAAGATTTTATCCTTTTCAGGCTAGATTACTCGGCCAAGATTTTTTAAGAAAATCTTCTCTCCTCTCTTAGCCGTTGGAAATCTTTGGTGAATCTTCTAAGCGACTAAAAATAGAAGATTTTCCCTATCTTTTGAAAAGAATAGCCGTTGGGTTGTGCGTTTAAATATTAAAATTCTCTCTCCCATTTGACAATCCGGTTTTTACAAAGAAGTAAGAGATTCTTATAGCTGAATTTCAAAGAGAAAAACTGTGAGAAGGTTGTGCTTAACTGAGCTTTCAATTTCTTGGCATAATAGGACTTCATTGTACCTTACATCTGCTTAAGTCAGAAGCACCCCAGTAAGGTGTTTTGTACTCCTGTTCTCAGATCAGAAAGTGAGTGAATGTGTCCATAGTCGAGTGGACTTTAGACGTGTCCAATATAGTGTGATTGGACGTGGTGTAACCTGTCTTAGGGAAGAAGGTTACGTGGGTTACAAGTTGTAACAAAGAGTGTTGCTTTTGTAACGTTTTCAGCCCGTTAGTGAAGTGGTTAAATCCTACATGAGGTAGGTCGTGGTTTTTCACACCTCAGTTGGGCTAGAGGTGTTTTCCATGTAAAAAATTGTGTGTGCTTTATTTCCGCATTTATTACTTTGAATTTCGCTACTGAATCAATTGAGAACAACCGCTACGAACAAGGCGTAAGGTTGTTTGTGATTTACAAACAATCTCTGCAATCAAGTGCTACGGTTGTTTGTCAGTCATTAGGCGAAAATCGACCACCACAATTCACCCCCCTCTTGTGGTTGTGTACTCTTGGAATTCAACAAGTGGTATCAGAGCCGGTTCTCTCAAAAGGGCTAACACTTTGAGAGATTCTGAAGATGAGTACACCACAAAGAATCCTTGAAGGGCAATCCATTACTCGTCCACCCTATTTCAATGGCCAATATTATAGTTGGTGGAAGAATACGATGGAGAACTATATTCAGGCAGAAGATTATGAATTATGGATGCTCATCAAGAACGGGCCCCTTGTTCCCACCAAGGTGCTTGAAGATGTTAAAAAGGTTCCCAAGGAACCCATAGAGTTTGATGGTGAAGACTATAAGAAAATGGAAAAGAATGCCAAGGCCAAGAAGCTATTATATTTTAGCCTAGGTCCAGATGAATATACACGTATCTCGGAGTGTGAGTCAGCTCAGGAGATATGGAATGCCCTCCAAGTAGCTCATGAAGGAACAAGTCAAGTCAAACAATCACGTATTGAGCTACTTATGAGGCAATATAAGTTGTTTGATATGGGTGATCGTGAGAACGTGATGGATATGTACACACGCTTCACCCACATAACAAACGAGCAAAAATCCCTGGGAAAATCCTTCACCACAGAAGAGCTGGTGAGGAAGATTCTAAGGATTTTGCCTCGGTCTTGGGAAGCGAAGGTGACAGCCATCCAAGAAGCTAAAGACATGAACAAGATCACCCTCGACGAGGTGATTGGCAATCTTCAAACCTATGAACTCAGAAAGAACTCACAACAAAAAGAGGAGCAGAAGAAGGATCGTGGGCTTGCCTTGAAAGCACAAGAGGATGATGACTCTGACCTTGAGGATGAAGAGATGGCCTTGATGACAAGAAAGTTCAAGAAATTCTTCAAAAAGGTCAAAGAAAACAGCAAAAGAAAAGACTTTAGTAAGTCCAGAAACACCCCCCGAGAACAGTTCACAAGGTGTTTCAAGTGTGGCAAACCAGATCACACTACTTCGAGAAGAGCAAGAACAAGAACACCCTAGGAAACAAGGTAGAAAACAAGCTACAAGCAGTTCTGGGAGACGATTCTCGAAGGCTATGCTTGCTGCCTGGGGAGATTCCTCTGAGGATGAAGGTGAGTCTGAAGCTGATGAAGGTGCTGTAGCTCTCATGGCACAAAGTGACACGGATTCAGATGATGAATCAACAAACAGTCTTACTGATCTCAAGAACAAGGTACGTGGTCTCAATAAAGCAACTCTGGAAGAACTTTTGTATACCTTGATGGATACTTGTGCTGAATTGAAACGAGATGTCCGAGACCTAGAACTAGAAAATGAGATCCTTAAAAATGAAAAACTGGGCTTACATGAAAATATTAATACGCTCAAAGAAAACCTCTTTATAAAAGAAGGAGATTATTCTCGAATGGAGGAAAAACTCTTTGAGGTGGAAGGAATGGTTGAGTCCTTGCTCAGGGAGAACAAGGGTTTGCATGCTAATATAGAAAAACTGGAAACCGAGCTTATCACAACCAAGCGCTGGAACAAGTCCTCACAAGCCCTTGATTGGTTAAACACTCACCACAGTCGAAATAAAAAGGGACTTGGATATAAGCCTAAACGAACAGTTTACCCAATTCATAGAAAGTATGTGGGATTATCTGAAAACATTGTTTCCTTTCATTGTGGTAAAACTGGTCACTATCGATATTCATGTCCTCTGAGAAGGTATGTCATTGAAAAAAATGAAAGGTATGTGAAACAAATCTGGATTAGAAAAGATGAGCTTTACTTGTCTAAAAGAATGGGACCCAAGTGGATCTGGGTTCCCAAAACTAACCTGTGATTTGTTTTGCAGGCTGAAGTGAGAGAGAACAACCCCACAAACAACCCAGCAAACAGGGTAAGAAACACCCTGTCAAACAGATCAGAAAACAACCTTGAAAACAGGCAGCTGTGGTATGTTGATAGTGGGTGTTCGCGGCATATGACTGGAGAAAAATCAAACTTTCTCTCACTTACAGCTCCAACTGGTGGGAGCGTGGCTTTTGGCAACGGCAAGTCTGGGACAATTATCGGTGTAGGTAGCATTTGTAAAACTCTCTCCCACTCAATTGATAATGTGCACTTAGTTGATGGTTTAAAGCATAATTTACTAAGTGTGTCCCAACTGTGTGACAAGAACAACCTAGTGGTGTTCTCACGAACACATTGCTTGGTTGTCAATGTCAACACAGGAGATGTCGTATTAAGGGGGAAGCAACACAAAAATGTTTACAAAGTATGTATTTCCACTCTTCCCCAAAACAACCTGACTTGTTTGAGTGCTGTGAATGATGACATAATGCTCTGGCACAAGAGACTAGGTCATGCAAGCCTTACTCTTTTAAACAAACTTGTTTCAAAAGACCTGGTTATTGGACTACCTTCCATCAAATTTAATGATGACAAGGTATGTGAAGCTTGTGCAAAAGGCAAACAAGTCAGATCTTCTTTTAAATCGAAAAAATATGTAAGCACTACCCGACCTCTAGAATTATTACACATTGATTTGTGTGGTCCCATGAGGATAACTAGTAGAGGTGGGAAAAAGTATGTGCTTGTTGTAGTGGATGATTACTCTCGATTTACTTGGACCTTGTTTTTGGCATCCAAAGATGAAACCTTTGAGAATTTTATTGCCTTTCTCAAAAAGGTTGAAAGAGAGTAGGACACTCCTTAATTAGCTTGAGATCTGATCATGGAACTGAGTTTGAAAATGCAAGTTTTATCAACTATTATAATGAACATGGTGTTGATCATAACTTCTCAGCTCCAAGAACACCCCAACAAAATGGGGTGGTTGAGCGTAAAAATCGCACCCTGGAAGACATGACCAGAACAATGCTTATTGCTAGTGGTCTTCGTAGGTATTTCTGGGCAGAAGCATTGAACACCTCATGTTACATTATAAATAGATGCATGATCAGACCCATTTTGAACAAAACTCCTTATGAACTTTTCAAGGGCAGAAAACCAATATTACGCACCTAAGAACATTTGGTTGTAGGTGTTTTGTGCATAATAATGGGAAGGATGCCTTAGGAAAGTTTGACCCTAGGAGTGATGAGGCAATATTTCTTGGCTATTCTTCTCACAGCAAGGCATATAAAGTCTTTAACAAAAGGACCTTGTGTGTTGAGGAAAGTGTGCATGTGCTTTTTAATGGATCTAACTTATTGAGTGAGAATGATGCACAGGAAGATGAACTTGAATTAGGTCTTGTTCAAAAAGAAGTGTTGCTCCAAGATAAACGAGGTAAGAACACCATGGAGAAAACAACTCCTGAAGGTGTTCCTCAGAACAGCAGGCAAGGTGAACACCAAACAGGGGGAAACACCGTTGAACCCTGTTCGGGACCATGTTCTTCAGGAACAGGCTTACAAACAGGTGCAGAAACAGGCTCAGGAGATGATCGTAAGCTTGATATTACGACTAGAGTAGAGCATGGGTCTGTGGATCCTCTTACTCCACGACCATGGAAGTACCATAGTTCGCACTCCCTTGATCAAATTCTGTCTGATTTTAACAGTGGAGTGCAAACTAGGTCTAAGCTTAAGAATTTCTGTGCTTTCTATGCTTTTCTCTCTAATATTGAGCCAAAGAGTGTGAATGAAGCTCTTGCAGATTCAGATTGGGTCACGGCAATGCAAGAAGAGCTCCATCAATTTGAAAGAAACAAAGTATGGCACCTTGTACCTAAACCTGCAGAGAGAACAATCATTGGAACCAAGTGGGTGTTCCGAAACAAACTGGATGAGTCAAGAACAGTCACTAGGAACAAGGCACGGCTGGTTGTTCAAGGGTATAATGAAGAAGAAGGGATCGATTATGAAGAAACCTTTGCACCAGTTGCTAGAATTGAGGCTATTCGAATCTTAATAGCCTTTGCAGCTCATATAGAAATCAAGCTATATCAAATGGACGTGAAAAGTGCATTCCTCAACGGATACCTTAAAGAAGAGGTGTATGTCAAACAACCTCCTGGTTTTGAAAACAGTGAATTTTCTAACCATGTTTTCAAACTTGACAAAGCTCTTTATGGCCTAAAACAAGCTCCTAGAGCTTGGTACGAACGGTTGTCAAGTTTTTTAATTGAAAATGATTTTAGAAGAGGCAAGGTAGACAATACCTTGTTTCTAAAATCTAAGGGGGAACATTTATTGATTGTCCAAATATACGTTGATGACATTATATTTGGTGCAACTCATCAAGATTTATACAATGAATTTTCAAATATGATGAGGAGTGAGTTTGAGATGAGCATGATGGGTGAGCTTAACTTTTTCTTAGGCTTACAAATCAAGCAAACTCAAACGGCACCATGATCCATCAACAAAAGTATATCAAGGAGCTACTTAAGCATTTTGGGATGGAGTTGGCCAAACCCGTAGACACTCCTATTTCTCCTTCAACCAGGTTGGTTATGGATGATGGGAGTTCCTCAGTTGAGGAGAAACTCTATAGGGGCATGATTGGGTCACTCCTATACCTAACCGCTAGTAGACCAGATATTATTTTTAGTGTTGGTTTATGTGCCCATTTTCAGTCCAATCCTAAGGAAACTCATCTTAAGGCTGTGAAACGGATATTAAGATATTTGAAACATACACCCAATTTAGCCTTATGGTATCCTAGAGGTTGCAATTTTGATCTTGTTGGATATGCTGATGCTGACTATGCAGGATTCCTAGTTGATAGAAAGAGTACCTCAGGTATGGCTCACTTTCTTGGACCTTGTTTGGTATCTTGGGCTACCAAGAAGCAACATTCAGTTGCCATGTCCACAGCAGAAGCTGAATATGTTGCAGCAGCTTCATGTTGTGCTCAACTGTTGTGGATAAGGCAACAGCTTAAGGACTTTTGTGTTGACACTGGATGCATTCCTATTTTTTATGATAACACAAGTGCAATTAACATTGTCAAAAATCCATGTCAACATAAAAGAACAAAGCATATTGACATTCGACATCATTTCTTGAGAGATAATGTTGAAAAGGGTTTAATCTCTATGAATTTTTGCACAACGAAAATTCAAATTGCTGATACATTCACTTAGGCACTAGCTACAGATCAATTTGAGAGAAATAAACTGGAACTAGGGTTGGTGAGAACACCCTGAGATACCTGTTTCCAGAACATGAACTGGGTTTGGTAAGATCAACCTTTACACCCTGTTCACTCCCCCTGTTTGCAAATCTTATTAACAACGGATGTAATTGCATACACTCGAATTACGTGCATTTTGTCTCTACTTATCCACTTAGTGCAGAATAAGGGGATGTACTGGAGCCGCCTTAATGCCATTAAGTCCAATCAAGATCAGACGGCAAAGAACAGGCATAACAAAGAGAACAGGTACGCCCCTTGGTTGCTCGATGTGTTTTCTTTCCTTCCCAAGGCACAAGCTTTTAATGCTCACACCCGTTGCAAACCGAGAAATCTTCTAAAGATTTTGGGTGCTCTCTCTCTCTCTCTCTTTATATGCCCTGTTCTCAGTTCTGTCGTTCATCTTGCACACAAGCAAAACCTGAAAACCCTGCAAAAACCTTAAACCCTAATCTCTCTTTCTAGCAACAATGGCTCCCAACAACTCCTCTCAATCAAAAGCCCTCGTTCTTGCGTCCTCAATCCCTGCTCCCCCTCGCCCAATCCTGTACAAGCCTTTCAAATTCCCGAAAAGCTTATCCCTACAATCAGTGGGAATGGGGATGGATGATATTCCCTTCGAGTGTGGAAGGGAATTAGTGTTCCTTGTAGGGACAACTGCTTGTCCCATTAAAGTCGAGTCAGAGGGTACACTATCGGGGTCTCAAGACCAACTCTTGGAAACCCCTGAAGGGTTTAATTTTGAGCCCTGTTCTTCTGGGTTGTTTCCTGACACAGCGATAGAAACAGGGGCTACCTCTGTCGAAGGTGTGTATGTGGAGGATCTGAATGTCGACCTCCAAGGGAAGTCGAATGAGACATCAGAGGAGAGTTTAGAGAAGGATTCTCTCTCTGAGGCTGAAACCCCCACTCCGGTCGCTCAAACTGGAGAGAAAAGGAAAAGGGTGAAAATAGTGGCCAGGCGTAGCAGAACGCCAAGAACAAGGCCACAACCAAGGTCTCAGCCCTCTCAAACTCCCTCTTCTCCACAATCCTCCAAGCCTTCTCGCAAATCTGCGAGAATAGCTTTTCAATCCTCTCACCGTATCTCCAAACCCTCTGCTCCTGTCATCGAGGAGATTTCCTCCTCTTCTACCGAAGGGTTCTCGAGTTCTGACTCTGAGAACACCACCTTCAAACAGGGGACACCGGTGTTCTCCGAGTCCTCTGAAGAACAAGCCCCTCCAAAATCAACCACTAAACCTGCTGTGAAGCCCTCTCCTGCAAAAACACCCCTCAAGCGAAAGCCCAGAACAGCCCCCCTACCAGAAGCTACCACCTCTGTTCCTGCCCCCAAACGCCCAAAGCAGTTCACTCCCTCTCCTATGTCTGACAAACATACGCAGTTGCTTAAGCGTAATGTCGTCAGGGGGAAGGTAGTGAATGTAAGCTTTTTCGAGGAACAGGGTCTGGGGGTGTTCCTGACCAAGTTGCGCGCTCAAGGCTGGCTCGACTTGTTTGCAAACACCCAGCTGGGGTATTCTGTGCCTGAGTTGGCTGAGTTTTACGACAACTGCAGTGTCACCGAAGGGGTGGTGACTAGTTTTATGAATGGGCAACGCATTAAGGTTGATGCGCCCACACTTGGGAAAATTTTGGGAGTACCCTCCCAAGGCTTTGACGTGTATGTGAGGGAAGACAAAACAGCCCTAGAAACAGCCAGGCTCCTAGAAGTGTCCCAACGCCTCAGTCAAAAACAGGGCCTGAGAACACCCCTCTCTGTTAAGAAGGGTGAAATAACCTCCCTGCACCAACTATTGTTTATGTTCACTATCAAGAACATAATTCCGCGAGGTCAAGGGCGAAACTCAGCTGATGCCCTCGATCAATGCCTGGTGGACTTACTGGATCGGGAGGAACCAATCAACCTCCCTGCAATCATGATTCGCCACATAGGGCGAATTGCGAACACCACCCGGGCCCATGATCTTGGATATGGGTTTCTGCTGACAAGGGTGTTTGAGCACCTTGGGATAGTGCTCACACGGCAAGTGGAGGCCCAAGTCGTTGATGAGATTGGGATTGACACTCTGCTCGGGTGTGGCTATTAGGTTGGCGAAGGGTCAGTCTCCAAATAGGGTCGTCGACCACCTCGACCACCTGTTTCTGGGCAACCTTCCATCAAACTTGAGGCTGTTTTTGAGGACGAGGATGAGCTCTCAGCTGTCAAGGCTGCTCTTGCTGAGGAGCAAGCCCTCTCCGCCAAACACCATGAGGAATTGCTTGCCCTTCTCTCTATTCTTGCCCCCAGCATTCCTCCTCTGCAAATGAGACCACCCCCTGCAACCTGATTCTCTAGGCTGTTCTCTTGTCTCCTCCCATTTTCGTTTTTGGCATTGTACTGTTTTTAATGCAATATCTCCTAAATGATGCTTCTTGCACCTTATGCTCTATATTTCTTTTCTTGCATTCATACTGTTGTTTATGCTTTTTAATGATGCCAAAAGGGGAAATAAGACCATATGAATAAAACCATATGACGTGCTCTATGACCTAGCACCTAAAGGATCCCTATCAGCATTAAACGTTGTTAAGCTTTTTAATTTTATCAATATGGTCACTTTTGTTTGTCATCATCAAAAAGGGGGAATTTGTTGATTATATTTAGTTTTGATGATAACAAATCCAAGAGTAACATATTTGTCTAAGTAATGTTGTTCCAAACAAGCTCTCCAAACAGGGCCTAATACACCGTTGTTCCTACACCGCTGTTTGTGATATTTTATTAACCTGTGGCTAAATGTTGAGAACAAGTCTTAGGAATAGGTTCCGAGCTTCAGTGACACAAGATCAGCAAACAACACATATGGTTTAAGTCTTGAGGAACATTCAGCTACACAAGATCACCCAAGGAATCAAGGTGACCAAGGTGTTTTGGAGCAGCATATTCACTCTTGACAAGACAACTAATTCTTACAAGGAGTCTTGGTTAATTTAGTTTTTATCTTTTAGACTCTTGTTAATATGCCAATCTTGAAAGTATCATTTTTAGCACTTCTTGAAAACGGTTTTTGAAAAGTTACTTTGGGACACCATTTCCAAACAACCCTGCAAACAGGGTGCCTAGGGTGTTCTCAAAAAGTACAGCAGCTACATCAGTCTTATCTGGAAATTTGCTTCGGTTGGCCGACAGATCTAAATAGATTTGTTTTGAATTTGAAAAATTGCAAAACCGTTTTTGCTAAAGATTTCTCTTGAAAGATTCTTATCCCTTATTTTTAGGTCTTGATTGAATTTGGGATAAATCAAGATTTTATTCTTTTCAAGCTAGATTACTCGGCCAAGATATTTTAAGAAAATCTTCTCTCCTCTCTTAGCCGTTGGAAATCTTTGGTGAATCTTCTAAGCGACTAAAAATAGAGGATTTTTCCTATCTTTTGAAAAGAATAGCCGTTGGGTTGTGCGTTTAAATATTGAAATTCTCTCTCCCATTTGACAATCCGGTTTTTACAAAGAAGTAAGAGATTCTTAGAGCTGAATTTCAAAGAGAAAAACCGTGAGAAGATTGTGCTTAACTGAGCTTTCAATTTCTTGGCATAATAGGACTTCATTGTACCTTACATCTGCTTAAGTCAGAAGCACCCCAGTAAGGTGTTTTGTACCCCTGTTCTCAGAACAGAAAGTGAGTGAGTGTGTCCTCAGTCGTGTGGACTTTGGACGTGTCCTATCTGGTGAGATTGGACGTGGTGTAACCTATCTTAGGGAAGAAGGTTACGTGAGTTACAAGTTGTAACAAGGAGTGTTGCTTTTGTAACGTTTTCAGCCCGTTAGTGAAGTGGTTAAATCCTACACGAGGTAGGTCGTGGTTTTTCACACCTCAGTTGGGCTAGAGGTGTTTTCCACGTAAAAATTGTGTGTGCTTTATTTCCGCATTTATTACTTTGAATTTCGCTACTGAATCAATTGAGAACAACCGCTACAAACAAGGCGTAAGGTTGTTTGTGATTTACAAACAATCTCTGCAATCAAGTGCTACGGTTGTTTGTCAGTTATTAGGCGAAAATCGACCACCACAATTCACCCCCTCTTGTGGTTGTGTACTCTTGGAATTCAACAACAACCACTAGAGATTCTTGAGTGGAAATGGGACTCAGTTTTTATGGACTTTATGGTAGGTCTACCGCCCACCTAGAGGAAGAATAACGCAATTTAAGTCATCGTGGATCGACTCGCAAAGACAGCTCACTTCATAGCCATGAAGAACACATAGACCTTAGATCGGTTGGCCCATGCCTACTTAGAGGAATCGTCCAATCACATGGGACGCCAAGTTCTATAGTTTTAGACTGAGACAATAGGTTCCAATATGAATTCTGGCAGAAGGTACAAGAGGCGTTCGGGATGCTGTTACATTTCAGTATAGCTTTTCAGCCAGTTACAGAGGGGAAGACTTAGTGAACGATTCAAACACTGGAAGACATGCTATGAACATGCACGCTAGAGTAAAACAAGATTGGGACGAGCAGTTGAGACTAATCGAGGTCTCCTACAACAACAGCTATCATTCCAATATTGGGATAGCTCCTTATGAAGCACTGCATGGTAGACAATGCAGAACCCTGTTATTTTGGCAGGAGATAGAAGATGCATTGACCATTGGACTTGAGCTAATCAAAGCTACTAACCAGAAAGTGAGGGTAATCTAAGAACGAATGAAAGTGACCCAGAGCCATCAGAAGAGCTATGTTGACAGGAGGCGCAGACCTTTAGAGTTTAAGGTAGGAGACCAAGTTTTCCTTCAGGTGTCCCTAACCAACCGCATCACGAGGTTTGGTATGAACGGCAAGTTTAGCCCTAGATATATCAGGCCATATCCCATCATTTAATGAGTTAGAAAAGTAGCCTACCGGTTGGAACTAGCACCAGAACTACCAAGAGTGCATAATGTCTTCCATGTATCACAATTATGCAAGTGCGTCCCCGACCCATCCCATGTCATTACACTGGATCCCGTACAGTTACGAGAAGATTTGTCTTATGAGGAGCAACCAATTCGCATCTTCGATTGAAGAGTAAAACAACTTCATAAAAAGACGGTGCCACTAGTGAAAGATCTTTTGGCAAACCATGAGATATTGGAAGCGAGATGGGAACTGGAACAAGAAATACGATCCAAGTAGCCTCACTTATTCAACTGATCAGGTGTGTGCAAAGTTTCGAGAACAAAATTTCCTTTAAGGGGGGTAGAATATAAAACCCCGAAAAAATTTATAAAATTTATTTAGATTTATTTGTATTTGTTTGTGAAATGGACCGACTTAGAACGCTTGAGCTCGTAGGGTCATTAATTTTTGGGGAATTTAGATGTGTAGTCAGGGTGCTAGTCAAGTAGTCCAAGCCAAAAGAAACATTTATTTTCTCGATCTTCTACCTCTGAAAATTTTGAAATTCTCTTTTAAAAATAAATAAATAAATAAAAGAAGAAAACAGAGGGAAACCCTAGCCTTTATATTCTTCTCTTCCCCTCACATTGCCTCACAAGATACCCTCAACCACACTTTCTCTCTTCCTCTGCCCTCTCCCTCATAGCGCCCCCCACATAGCAAACTCTCTCTCACATGACAACAGCCACCCCTCAGTGACATCGTCATTAGTGGCCGACCACCTCTCCCTTTTCTCTCACTTTCTTGGTAAGTCCTCTCTCTTTCTGTCGCCCCCTTGAAAAGTTTGGGTAGGGTTTGTGGAAAACCCTAGTCCAAGTATCTTCTCATCTTTGAATTTGTTACAAATTATAAACTTTTGGCCAAAAATGTAAGTACTTTGATGTTTTCCTCAAATCTCCAGATTTGTATATGTGGTTGAAGAGCTAAAAACAACCCTAACTCTCTCCTTTTCCTCTACATTCTTCTTTCAAGGTAAATATTAATTCTTCCTTATGGCTTGGATTATTTTGATGATTACGATTGTTGATTTATTAGTAAGGACATTGTATGCATGTATTATGAAGGGTTCGGGTCAGGATTGATTGAATTCAAGGCCAAACATGTGGTAAATTAATGATTTCACTGCAACAGAATATAGGCTAGTTTCATTGAATTATTGGTATTTATCAGCCTTTCCTAAAAAACATGAAGTAATTATAGATGATATATCTATGTGTCCTCTAACCATGAAATTTTGAATCTTACAAAGCGAAGTTAAAATCAGAGAGTTATGGCCAAAATACGAAGACTACGCAATACTGACCTGCACTATGATAGTTAGGGCTTCTGGGTATATTCGAATCCGTTAGGTCAAGAATTTATTAGTGGCCCAAAAAGGAAAGTTGTAGTTCATGAGTTGGCCTTTCCAGAATGGTTTAAATCTCTAAAATCCAACATCAGGAGTAGATGTTGTAGCCGCTGGAAGTCCAGTATGTAATCTGGCTGTGGTCTGGGCAGTGTACAGCAGGACTAAGTGCTTTATAATTATTTCATGTATGTATGTTTTAATGTTTTGTTGCAGACATATCTCGAAATATTTTTGGACCATATTGTGCCGGGATGGGCTATGTACCAATTAAACCGCGGCCCTACCTTTAAGTGTAAGAACAAGTGAATGATTAGGCAAGGCCAGTTAGGTTTGCTCCCATTTGTAAGAAGGCCCAATAGCCTTCCCCGAATAAATGGCATTCATGGTTAGCGGCCATGTGCCACCTTGTGGATGGATGTAGGCTAGGTTAGCGATAACCGTCTGAATTACGGTAGGCCAGGATGCGGTTAAGCGGCTGCATTAAAACCAAATATAGGTCATGAGACCTAGTAAGGTCTCTCACCCTTTTTCCTTGCAAAGCGAATGAGTGGGGCTTGGATGATTATGTTTCTGGTTGAGAATGGTTAGGTGCCTGTCATGAACATTTGAATCACCTATGTTTTCCTCAGCTCTTAAATTGTTTGAAATGAATTTTTGTGTGTGTTGATTGTTTGGGGCGGTTGCTACTGATCTTATCTCTCCCTTTTAAAATGTTTTTTTTTCAAGTGCTATTCGTGAGCACGGGGAAGGAACTTTGATTTAAAGCGAGGGTGTTGTCATATAGACTCTAGATGGAGTTTGATTAAACTTTGTTTAGATTGAACTTTGTTTCATGATGAATTTGTTTTAGATTGGACACCTTTATATAGTGGTAAACTGGATTTGAAGTTGCGTTCGAATCAGCAATAAGATATTCATTAATGGGCTCATATGCTACTCAGCCTTGTATTTCCTAACAAAAAATACAGCGGTAACACCCCGTTAGATTTTTCCGCTGCCACGTAAGATGAATGTTAGTAAATAAAAGGAATTAGAAATTTGGGGGTGTTACATCCACAAATCCATTATATACCATTTCTATATGTGCTTTTCCGTAAATTTGCAAATTTGTTGAGTAATAATAATTTGCACCTGTAAATTTTAAAATTGAAAACGTTAGTGTATGGATGCACATCCATTTTACAATTTTGTTGGATTTCATTATGGCCTGAAGTTGACTTACAAGAAACTTATGTAGAAAGAAGGTGTCAATGTTTAGTTTATTTCTTTTTAAATAAGAGGTCTCACATTTTTCTTATTTTGAGATATTTTTTCTTAATTTTAGTTTAGGGGTAAAATAAATACAAAATTTCGGTATTAAGAATTAAAAGAAAACGTTTCAATGTTGGCATATATGTGAATAATAAACTAAAGTTCAACTATTGGTTAAAAAAGTAAATGATTTTCACATCATATGGTTTTAAGGGTCTGTTATTTTTCACGATAAGATATAGCTTTAAGCTGTAAGAATATACAAGGAGCTCTAAGAAGCAGTAAGAAGATGTAAGAGGTTGTAAAGAGCTATAAGAAGCCGTAAGAAGTTATAAGGATAGATGTGAGGAATTGTTGAATTATTAAAAAGTTGTATAATATAGTTTTTAGATATGTATGTATAATTGTTGGTTTTTAATGTATAAATTATGAAAAAACTATTTCATGAAAATAAATTACGTGTATCACTAACAGTTATGAAATAAATTTTATAACATCACTAAACAAATTATATTTTAACATTATCCAAAAAAAAATTATTTTTCTACAATTATCATTTTGGATAATAAAAAATAATGTTGAAATAACATAATTAATGAAAATAAACCTTTAAACAAGTCCATTAAATTTCAATAATATAAATTCAAGCTGACAAATATATAGAACCAAATATGTTAAGCACTTAAGGTGATTTTTTGGTATTAAGATTAGTTTCACCTTCCTATAAGCAAATTTTAAAAAATAACAATTTTCTCAACAAAATTGCATAGAACCCCAAAAATGAAATCCTATTTGAATTAAACATTTTGGAATTAAATTCAGTCTAATGTTCAATTGTATGATGATAGCAATCAAGTTGTCATGGATAAACTTATAGGTGAAATAGCTAAAATGGTTTCGTCACCTACAGTTTGAATATTTTCATGCGCGATTCACGTCAAAACTCAAACAGACAACTTTAAAACATGTTGACTTATTTTCTCTATAATGGCATGTATGCTTCACGTTGAAGTTCAAATATTAATTCACATGGTTAAATTTTGTTTTTATGTTTATACAAATATTATATTCATAAAAAAGCTATAAGATTTTTCATATTGCTAGTATATAAAAAATATATACATATTTCTATATAAATATAAGAATAAAATAGATGATAAGTTAAATGTTATAAAAATATATAAGGAGATTTAGGAAGATGTGAGGAGATATAAGAAGATGTAAGGAGATGTAAGAAGCTGTAAGGAATTGTAAGCTATAAGCTAAATCTTCCCAATCGCAGAAAAGGACAGGGCCTTAATCGATATGAGTTGAAAGAAGTGGAAGGAGTTGATAGAACTTGTTAAGAGTTGGAACCTTAGAGTTCCAACCTAAAAGAACTGGCCCTTCCTTATCCTTGAACGATCAAAATGCTTTTGGAAAACATTTTTAGTGTGCCTTGAAGTGCTTTAACCTTCCCGAGAAGTGTCACTTTAGCAAAGAGATTCCAGTATGATTTTCTATTGTTGCTAAGATCATATCAAAGACCTTTCCTATTAGAGGACATACTTTGAAATCCAAGTAATCTATCTAAGTTTGCTTGTTCTTTAGTGACTTTTGAAAAAGATTTTTGAAAATCCTCACACTGAACCTTGAGCCTTCCAATCTCATCTTCTGCTTCATGAAGCTTATTGGCCAACTTAGGGTTGAGTTTGAAGATATTCTCATTTTCAGTTTTCAACCTCTCCTATTCTTCCTTGTGAGCTTCAAAGTCTTTTTTTGATCATTCCACTTCTTATGGAATTCATCATAGGGTTTCAAAAACTACTTGTTTTTATTATTTAAAAACTTGCATTTTTTGTAATAAGAAGCATATTCATTGTTGAAACTTTCCTTTTTGTATTTCAAAAGAGCAATTTCATCATTAAAGGACTTGATCTTTGAAAAGACACTTTTCTTTAGCACTCACACCATGCATAATAATCTCACTTAGATTATCTCTGCAAAAGATAGATTTTACATGCTATGTGGATATGCCTTCACCTTCCTTAACTACTGGTTGCAATATCTTAAGATTTCAAATATACCTTTTGATTCTTTTCCATTTGCTATAAAGCACAAGTTGGTAACATTATCCTTTTCGTCTTCATTATAACTAAAGTCACTATCACTTCATGCAGCTATCATTGTCTTTTTTCCCTTTCCCTTGAATCTTATCTATCTTCTCCCTTTTTCAAGGATTAACAATCTTTCATAGTGTGCACTGGTTCATCACAACCAATGAAAACAATTGGATTACTTTTAAGGTTCTGATACCTTTGTTTCCTTTTAAGGATGATCCTCTTCGAAACTTCTTGAAGTCAAAATTCGTCTTTTTGAGCATTTGTGAAATCCTCGAGCCAACAAGACTCTTTCAAACCCTAATGCTTTAGATTCTAAGATAGCTTGAGTTTCAGGGGCCTTGATTATAGTTTTCAAAGCTACCCCTCTATCTGAGGTCTCTTCTCGCTCTTCCTAGAGGTGGATCTTATAAGTTAGGAGTTTTTCGACTAGATCCTCCAACTGTTAGGTCTTCAGGTTCTGAGCCTTTTTAATGGTTGCGATCTTAGCTCCCCATTGTTTACTTGGGAGACTTCTCAACAACTACTTCCCTATCTCTTCATTTGAGTAGAACTTTCAAATAGGTTGTTAATGATATTAGTGAATCTAATCTACAATCTAATGTACATCTCTTTTACGTATACTTTTGGAAGGCACAAGTTAAGCTAATATTGGTGTACATAGATTCTTATCTTTGATTTTCTACCTTAACTTGTGCTTTCACATATGGTAACTAAAGTTTTCTGCACCTTAGTAGGTGTTTCACAAACAATTCGATTAAACTCATTAGCATCTAAAGCATAATATAAACATTAAGAGCCAACTATGTGCGTGATTCGGATTGGAGCACTTGACACTATGTTCCATAGCTTAAAGTCTTGATCTATCCAGATCTACATAAGTCTCTTCCAGTGAGCAAAGCTAGATCTAGAAAACAATTAAGGCCTAGACATAGATGAACCTCGACTAATCTCAGTCTTTCTTGAGGAAGACATTGATCTTTACTTACTTGGTGGTTAAATAACAAATGATGAGATAAGCTCATATCCCAAGTGTTGGCCCCAGCTAAGCTTCCTCACCCCCAGAATAAGCTAATTATAAATTTTTATAAATTAAAACATAATAACAGAATATAATAGATAGTAGCAAATTCAAGGATAATGACTAGTACAGTTGAGTACATTGAGCAAACGGATCAAGACAGTTGAGCAATAACAAAATAATGAAAAAAAGTAAAGCATACCGAGTTCGTTCACAAGGTAGAGCCCTCAAACAAAGCTATGCCCCTGCCTAAAGAGCCTTCTTTAGGATCTAACCACTTACATTAATCTACTTCGAGATTTATAATTTGTAAGCATCCACCCATGTATCTTGACTGCAACACACCTTTTTAGATCACTCTTAAAGTGATTTCTCCTAAGTCCCTACTTATGAAGGATGACACTTCTGGTAAATCCTCTTGGTTACAAGCAAGACTCGCACAACCCTCTTGCCAAATGTGTGCACACAGATTACAATGATTTGAATATGACTATTCAAGAGTACAATAACACTGTTGAATAGGAGTTAAGCTCTTTGTTCTTATGTATAGTATACTCTTAACAAGGTTTATACTTATAGGCAATGAGAATAAGACCATTGCAGGATGTTGAAGATGTAGTTGTTGAATCTTTAGAATATTATGTTGGATACTTCTATCTGATGGCTGCTAGCTAGTTCAAGGGTCTTGACATCCATTCACTTTTTTGACATCTACTCAGTCAGTTCTTCAAATCCTTGTCTTGGGAAGGTGGTTCTTTAAGCTTTGCTTAATACGTAAGTTGTTGCATTCCTTTTCTGTTACAGAAGAAACCATTCTTTCAAGGGTTCATGTTGACATTCTCTAATTCTAATATAGTTTACTTCATATGTCCCTTTCAAGAAAAGTTCTTTTTGTCATTGCTGATTTCTGACATATTTAAATATGCTTTCTAAGCTTCCTAAGTGTTATTAGCTATTATACTATAAAAACCACAAAGTTAATCTTGCTTGTTGAAGATTGCTTGATTAAATAATTAGCATGATTGCCTTTTAACTAAATTATAAGTGATTTTATTAATCCATATTACATAATGTGGTAAATTTCTATGTCTTAAAGGATAAAACACACAACCAAATTTTAAGTATATAGTGAACAATTTGTGTACCAAACTTTGCACTATGTCTCGTTATCATGGAATTGCAAATTTGAATAATTTTAATTTTGTCGGTCAGATATGGAAATTCCAGATTTAAGAAAATAATCTGAGTGTCATAAAATTAATTTTTGCCTCAATTCAACTTGTACAAATTTAATGACTCTGACAAGGGTCCATTTTTGACAAGTAAGTTGAGATCTTTAATGATAAGAGTAAAGGTAGCTGAAATCCAGCTTTGAAGTTCCAGGCTGTTAGTTGCCAATTATCTTGTTATGCAAGCTACTTGTAAGCAATTAAGTACATAGATAAGATTAAAACAATTGTACAAACAAGCTAATGACCTTAATATTTATGGCAAATAAGCCTTAGGATTAAAACATATATCAACGATAATATCACATTGAGGTGATGCTTCAGGAGTCATGTGGGAAGGTTGTGGTAGAGTTAACACCTACATCTTATTAGTCTTGTATCCTCACCTTACTTGAGTTAGTCCTTGTTCCTTTTTCTAGTTCAAAATCCTCCCGCTTCCTTGACTGCTCCTTTCCAAAGCCCATGGATGGTTCTGTGATGACCAACCTCAATGATTATTTAGTCTATTGGATCCTGAGATAGAAAGACTTAAGGGGAGGGTTAATGAGTTTGATATGTCCCTAGTTATCCATATCCATACTATTTATTCCTAGAGGACAAGCTTAGGAAAATTGTGTTGAACACTTTCTTCCGTTGTTTTTCTAACTTTTCTAAGGCTTTTAACAAATTGAAGATAGCGAATACCATTACTACTCCATTTTAATGGTGTTCTTTTACTTACACATATTTGAGATGCATATTTAAGCTCAAAATAATCTCTTTTCAAGCTCTGATTAGATCTGGCTGAGAGGATGACATCATGAATAAGATGAAGTAGCTGATGCTCTTAAGGCATTGCTTGGCATCCATCAACAACAGCGTAGTTTGGTTACAATAAATGCTCGACCTAGTGTTATTATTCCTTCCCTTTTGGATATGATTTGTGTTATCTTTGTTTTCCTTTTCTTTTTTACTTTTGACCTTAAGGCTCCCCTACCGACATTCAAATGTTGTGTGAACCTGGTGTTGGAGTACTTTGCTTCAAAAAGTTTTTAAAAGAAACAAAGAAATTTTTTGAAAAAAAATCAAACAAAAAAATACCTATCTTTATGTGATTTTTGAGAGTTTATAATATTTTAATTGACTTTGAGCCCTTGTGATTTAGTTATTAGATTGTATATAAGTAAAATGTGCACGATAGAACTTAGTCCAAAGTGCATGATTTTAGACATCAATTCTATCATTGTCCGTTCATGATAATTGTGAGCCCAGTTCTGATGTGGATTTCATGTTCTATGTTTTAAAACCCTTTTTACTTGCAAGTGCACAAGGTTACTTGTAGACTAGCGAGTATTAGGGTGTCAATCCCATGAAGAACAATAGTGATTCTTAAACTTAACCTTTCCGATTATAAAGAATAATCATAATTTTATGAGTTCGATTATCAATATAATTTAAGGAACAAAAGAAGAGTAAGTGAGTAGTAAAGTAGAGAGAATTCAAATAGGAGAAAAATCTAGGACTTCGAATTTCACCTTTGATGCCAATATCGATTACTACTTCAAATGGGGATTCAATTTGTCTCTTGTTCAACCTAAGCTACAAGCATTAGGCCATAAATTTAAAAAAATGATTATAATTATAAAGTGACATAATTTATCTAGTGGTTTAGCATGAATTATTCTTTCTAGGTATAACTCATCTAATTTCTAGCATAAATTATTCAATTAAAACAATTATAATTTTAAGCCCAATTACATAATCATCATATTAGCCTAAAAGGTCTAATATTCATTTGAGATAGCAAATTAAACTAGTGCCATCAGCATGATTAAACATTAGTATTAAAATGCATGAGTAGATGATGATCAAATGTAAACTCAAGATTATACAAAAGAGACAGAAATAACCTCATAAGAAATTAGCAAAATAATATTATTACCAAGGATCCATCCTAATCCTAGAATGAGTACTTTAGCCGGCTATAGTTAGTGAAAACACCATTGGAATTGGTATATTTCACTTCCTATATCCAAACCTTATACTCAATTACACAAAATTATAAAACTTCGTAAACTCTCAAATTTGACTCACAAATAAGATGAGAAAAGAAGAGAAAAATAGCTAACAAAGCTTATTTTCTTCTTAACCCCCCAACCCAAATGATCTTGTCTTACAAAGATTCTCTCTAGAAAAATGAAAGATGGAAAAATAAGAAGATGCTTGAGCAAGAAAGTGGATGAATGTGTGTGTCGATGCTTCAACCTATGACCCCTTTTATAGTGGAAAATCCACCCCTTAGGATACCCCAAAATTAATGGAAATTAATTCCAATTAATTTTGGATGTTACATGCATGGTCATGACTAGTCATAAGTATATAATTAATCAAAAATTAACTAGCTTTGACCAGGTCACTTGGGGGTTGCTTATAAAAATCAAGTCTTGGTTGCTTTGAAGTGCTGGGCTGCTGATAGAAGAGGAGAGCATGAGGGAGGAGGCGTCTGATAGGCCGCTAAGCTGAGGCCCAGACGGAGGGAGAGATGAAGTGAGGGGAATGGTAAGCTGGAGCTGCTGGGGCAGCTGAATTGGGCCGACAGACAGGCCCAAGCATTTATGGGAAAGAGGAAAGGAGGAGAAGGAGGAAGGTTGGTGACTTGGGCCACGAGACAGGCAGTGCGCGAAGGGTTGAGAAGGAGAAAGGCAAGCCGGATGTTGCTGTGATGATGTTGGGCCGCGGAGTTTAGCTTGAGGAGCCCATGCGGCTGGAGAAGAAAGAGATAAGAAAAGGAGAGGATGAAGGTGGCCTCGGGCGGGTTGGGCCGTGGGTGTAGTGGGCCACACATAAAGCCCAGCAGAGAGAGTGAGGAAAGGATGGAGGAAGAGCAGGTTGTCCGCTAGGCTTCTGTAGTCGAGCCGAACTAGGACCTTTGTTTCTTCTTTCTTTCTTTTCTTTTGGGCTTGTTTTGCACTTGTGGCAGATTTGAGTAGAATTGATCATCTTCATCCAAATTCTTCTACTTTATTTTTTGACCTAACGATTTCATAAAATATGCATCATTTACTCATAAAAATTTATTTCAAAGACTTAAAAGTAGGTAAAATAAAGGAGAAAATTACATATAAAATATGAATTATCAACTCCCCCACACCAAAACTTTGCTAGTCCTCGAGCAAAGAATAACAACAATGCATGCATTCATTCAAACCATCAAGAAGGATAAGAATAGGATTAGGAAAGAAAATCAACTGACCCAACTATGAATGCCCACTCCAAATCATGTATATCAATTCACTACCAACTCACAACTCATTATCAAAGATTTCCAATTTTAACCAAGTCAATAGGCCAAGATTCAAGCAAATTAAGTGCATAAGGAAACCATGTAGCAAATCGTAAGCACGAAGTTTTACCCCACATAACAAAAATCACAAGAGAAACTTTTAAAATCGAGTCCCCAATGCCAAATCAATTTTTTTTATTTTTTCTCTCTTTTTTGAAACTTTGAGCTTTTCATTTTCAGAAGTTACTTGATTTCATGCGCTTTCTTAAGTGGATAAAGATATGAATAAAGATAACACTCAGATAAGCACTTAGTACATATTCAGGCAATTAAAGATATAGATATAGATAGGACCTGAACGTTGGTACCGAAATTAGAACTCAATTAATTTCATTTATTTGATTGTCTTTCTTTTTCTCTTTTTTTTTCCTGCTTTTTTTTGATTGAAAAGTCAATGGGAAACTCAATGCTTATCGACTACTCCTCATGACATTGTAAATGGGGTTACATCTCATACTCAAAATCAACTACATAGTGACATTAGCACAGTAAAAATTTTGGCCTTCAACTCGTCAAGGCTAGAAATAATCTCTAGTGAGCATGGGTCATATGAATCAAATCCAAATAATAGGAGTAGAACATGCATAATTAGAACACTCAATTACTTCCCAAAATCAAATTCACCCACAATTTTCAAGTTTTCATTTTTCTCAAAATTTTCATTTTGTCTTCCCCCCACACCTAAACAGCACATTGTCCTCAATGTTGGAAAAAACAAGATAGAGAGAAATGAAGAAAAGAGCAAATAGCATGAGGAAAGTTGTTTCCATGTAAGCTAAGCAATCACACTCCCAAAGCACCTTCACAACCATTACTAACCTCAAAATCCAAAAACCAAGTGAAGAATCACATTCAATAACACAAGCGCACCTTGATTTAAAAATAAAAATAAAAATAAAAATAAAAGACTCAAAATCACCTAAAAAGATTGAGTTGCCTCCCAACAAGTGCTAAGTTTGATGTCTTCAGCCAGACAATGCCTTACCCACTAGTCATAGTAAACAGGGTCAACTAAGTTGATGGATTCAATCAAATCAGGGTCAAGATCATGAGTCACAACAGGTTTTAAACGTTGACCATTAACCATGAGAACTCGACCATCTTGGGGATCCAAAATTTGGACTGCCCCATAGGGAAACACTTGGTGGACAACAAAAGGACCATCCTATCTAGATCTCAATTTGCCAGGAAACAGCTTAAGCTTAGAATTAAAAAGTCAAACCTTTTGATTAGGCTCAAAAGATTTACGAGAATTCGTTTTATCATGAAAAGCTTTGGTTTTGGCTTTATAAATCTTAGCATTCTCATATTCTTCATTACGCAATTCATCCAACTCATTCAATTGAAGCCTATGGTTAGAACCTGCTTGTTTCATATCAAAATTAAAAGCTTTAATAGCCCAAAAAGCACGGTGTTCTAACTCAACTGGCAAGTGACAAGCCTTACCAAAAAGAAGCCGGCAAGGAGACATCCCAATGGGAGTTTTATAAGCAGTACGATAGGACCAAAGAGCATCACGCAATCTCAAAGACCAGTCTAAGACCAGTCTTTTCTATCAGGGCGAACCGTTTTCTCAAGGATAGACTTAATTTCACGATTTAACACCTCAACTTGACCACTAGTCTGAGGATGATAACGAGTAGCTACTTTATGAGTCACAGAATACTTCCTAAGTAAAGCCTCAAAAGATCGATGACAAAAGTGACTCCCTCCATCACTAATAAGGGCTCTAGGGGTTCCATATCGACAGAAAATGTACTCTTTCACAAACTTGACCACAACCTTGTGGTCATTTGTCCTAGTAGCTTGAGCTTCCACCCATTTTGACACGTAATCAACAGCAACCAATATGTATACAAAGCCAAAAGATGGGGGAAAGGGACCCATAAAATCTATGCCCCACACATCAAATATTTCAACAATCAGAATAGGGAAAAGAGGCATCATATCACGACAGGACAGGGCACCAGTACATTGACAATGCTCACAAGCAAGACAGAATTGGTGAGCATCTCTAAACAGAGTGGGCCAAAAGAACCCACTTTGTAAGACTTTAGCAGCTGTCCTACGACCTCTAAAGTGACCACCACAAGCATAAGAGTGACAAAAGGTAAGAATACTATGAATTTCACTCTTGGGGACACATCTACGTATCACTTGGTCAGGACAATGTTTGAAAAGATAAGGATCTTCCCAATAGTAATGTCTTAGCTGTGAGAAGAACCTATCTTTTTCTTGTTTAGACCAGTGAGGAGGAATCTTCCTAGTGACAAGGTAGTTCACAATGTGAGCAAACCAAGGGAGAGGGGCATGTGACACAGCAAGCAGTTGCTTATCAGGAAAGTGGTCAAAAAATCCAACTGAGTCATCAGTATACTCAGTAAAGATTCTAGACAAGTGGTCTGCAACAGAATTTTCAGAACCTTTCCTATCTTTTATTACAATATCAAACTCTTGGAGCAACAAAATCCATCTAATGAGTCTTGGCTTAGTGTCATTCTTAGCCAATAAGTGTTTTAATGTAGCATGATCAGTAAACACAATCACTTTAGAACACAAAAGGTATGGACGGAATTTATCAAGTGCAAATACCAAAGCTAGCAACTTTTTCTCAGTAGTAGAATAATTCTTTTGGGCATCAGTTAGAGTTCTCATAGTAAATGACATGAGGCATTCTATTCACCCTTTGACCCAAAACAGCCCCAATAGCAAAATCAGATGCATCACACAAGATCTCAAATGGCAAAGAAAAATCAGGGGGCTGCACAATAGGGGCTGACACTAACAAAGATCGAAGCTTTTCGAAAGCTTGCATACAAGACTCATCAATCACAAAAGGAGCATCTTTGGCAAGAAGATTAGTAAGTGGGCGAGCCACTTTGCTAAAATCCTTAATGAATCTCCTATAGAAACTAGCATGACCAAGGAAAGATCTAACTTGCTTCACAGAAGAAGGCACAGGCAGATTAGAAATCAGATCAACCTTGGCTTTATCAACCTCAATCTCCTTTTTCGACACTTTACGTCCCAACACAATCCCTTCTTGGACCACGAAATGACTCTTTTCCCAACTCAAAACCAGATTCACTTCTTCACATCTTTTCAGGACAATGGATAGATTAGCAAGGCACACATCAAAGGAAGAACCGAAAATAGAGAAATTGTCCATAAACACTTCCATAAAATTATCAATATAATCAGAAAATATGGCCATCATACATCTTTGGAATATAGAAGATGCATTAAACAACCCAAACGGCATCCTTCGATAGGCAAAGGTACCTGATGGGCATGTAAATGTGGTTTTCTCTTGGTCCTCAGGATAGACAGGTATTTGGTTGTAACCAGAATATCCATCTAGAAAGCAGTAAAAACTTTGTCCAGCTAACTTTTCCAAAATTTGATCAATGAATGGGAGGGGAAAATGGTCTTTTCTTGTGATAGAATTCAGCTTTCTGCAATCAATGCACACCCTCCACCCCGTGGTCCGTCTAGTAGGAATTAGTTCACCTTCAGTATTCTTAACCACAGTTATGTCAGATTTCTTGGGGACTACTTGAACTGGACTGACCCATTGACTATCAGAAATAGGGTAGATAATACCTGCATCTAAGAGCTTAACTACCTCTTTCTGAACAACTTCTTTTATGTAAGGGTTCAGTCTACATTGTATTTGCCTAACAGGTTTAGCATCGTCCTCTAAATGAATTCTGTGCATACAAATTATGGGACTAATCCCTTTCAAATCAGCAACTGACCATCTAATAGCACCCTTATGATCAGACAAAATACGAATCAACTCTTTTTCTTGATCACAAGGTGGAAGAGAAGATATGATAACAGGTAGGGTTTCTTTGGGGCCTAAAAACACATACTTGAGTGAATCAAAGAGAGGTTTTAATTCAAGTTTAGGTGGAGATACAACAGAAGCTGGCATAGGAGAACTAGCCGAAGGGGGAAGAGGTTCATAAGTAGATACCCAAGAGGAAGACTCAAGACAAGGAGTGGAGTCAAGAGTAGAATTCATCTCATCTATGGTACTTTCCAATTTAAATAACCTCAAATCCCCATGGGAAAGACAGGTTCCCAAGGGATCACTTTTCAGAATAGCAGGCAGGGCTTCTTCAATCATACCATCAATTATATCAACAAAGAAGCATTTAGATTCATCTTCAAACACAGGTTGAGCAGAAGTTTTAAAAATGTTAAGCCTAACCCTCATGTTCATGACTGAGACATCCATCACTCCTGACCTACAGTTAATGGTAGCATTAGCTGTAGTTAGGAAGGGACATCCTAAAATAAGAGAGATCTGCTTAGAAGCATGAGTAGGGTCCATGTCCAATACAACAAAGTCAACAGGAAAGAATCCTTTATCAATTTACACCAAGACATCATCTATTCGCCCCCTGGGAGTCCTAACCAACCTATCAGCAAGTTGAAGGGTACAGTTGGAAGGTTGCAGTTCACCTAATCTTAACTCTAAGTAAACAGAATATGGTATTAAATTGACACTCGAACCCAAATCCAAAAGCGCCCTTTCAATTTTGTGATTGCCATTAAGACATGAAATGGTAGGGACACCAGGATCTTTGAACTTAGGAGGAGTATCACATTTTAGAATTAAACTCACTTGTTCACTCAGAAGAACCTTTTTAGACTTGTCATCTTTAGGTTTTTTTTTAAAAGTGCACATGTCTTTAAGGAACTTAGCATAGGCCGGGACTTGCCTAATCGCTTCCAAAAGGGGAAGATTGATCTTAACTTGCTTAAAGCTCTCAAGGATGTCATCTCTTTGCTTGCCTTTCTTGGAAGAAAATGGTGCATCCAAAGCTTGAGGGTAAGGAACCCTAGGCTCATATGTCACGGTGTGGTCAGACACAACAGGAGAGGGGGATAGGTCATTCTCTTTTTCAATCTCAAGCTCACTCTTCATGGTCTTAAGTCCTTCATCTTTATCATGTTTTTTTCTCACTCACCTTATTGTCTACTTCTTTACCACTCCTAAGAACCATTACAGCTTTCAGTTGTTCAAATTATTGGCCTTTAGGGTTCTGAACGGGATGACTCAGAAGTTTTTCTTCTTCTCTTTTACCTATAGCTATAGCTAGTTGCCCAAGCTGGGTTTCTAATTTAGCTATAGATTATGAGTGAGAGTCAACTATATGCATTTTAGACTCAATACCTTGGACCTTATCATCAACATTTTGCACAATAGAGGTCAAGGTTCCAAGGGTAGAAATTACATTATCTATATTAGAGCTCCCAGATGGAGCTTGATGGGAAGAGGTAGGAGCATATCTCTAGTTTTGAAAACTAGGAGGGGTAGGTCTGCTAGACTAGGTCTAAGGATTCTCAACATTTTGAGACCTCCATGAAAAATTAGGATGATTCCTCCAACCATGATTATAGGTATTAGAATAAGGGCTGTTGGATGGAGGAAATCCTTGGGCAGCATTTACTTGTTCAGTCACACAGTCAGACTTACCAAGACACGGACAATCAACAGAAGCATGCATGGGACTAGCACAAATCGAACACACATCTTGCATATTAGTGGCATTAGACACTTTATTCATACATAACAATTGATCAAATTTCTTAGCTAAAGCATCAACTTTACTAGAAAGGTCAATTGAATGTGAAACCTAATAAATCCCCCCTTTACTTCCTAATTGCCTAGGCAAATCAGAATGTGAGGAAGTAGCATGCAAGTGTGAATTTCCACTCAAGTGTTCAAATAATTCCCAAGCTTCTTCAGGAGCTTTGTACAAAAAACTACCACCACATGATGCATCAACCATCTGCCTATTATGCTCATCTAAGCCAGAGTAAAAACTCTGGACAAGTTGCCATATAGGTACCTCATGATGAGGACAACATCGCAATAATTCTTTAAACCGTTCCCAACTTTCATGCAATTGTTCATTTTTATTTTGTGAGAAGGTGGTTATAGCACGTCTTAAGGCAGTCAGTTTACCAATGGAGAAAAAATTTTTCAAGAATTCCTTTTGCAATTGATCCCAAGTGGTGATATTGGTCTTAGTGTCCAACCAAACTTTAGCTTTATCTTTTAAAGAAAAAGGAAAAAGTCGCAAGCGAAGAGCATCATTAGAGATATTATTTAAAAACACAGTAGAGCAAATCTCTAAGAATGCATCAATATGTTTGAAAGGATTTTCAGACTCTAGCCCATAAAACGACGGAAGCATTTGAATAAGAGAATGTTTAATCTCAAATGGTACCGTAACAGTGGGCATACGAGTTCTTGTTGGTGAGTCATAAGTGGCAGGAGTAAAATATTCCTTAAGTTGCTTAGGTGGTGGGGTTGGTTGCTCTTCAGCCATCTTGTTCTTAGATTCTTTTTTCTTAACTCTTATCTTATGAAGAGAGCGTTCAATTTCAGGATTATATGGTTCAAGATCTAAGCACAAAGAATGTCTACCACGCATATACCAATAAACAACAAAAAGAAAATAATGAAATCACCACAATAATAACCACCAAACAAAAATAAGAAGAAAAACAAAGAGAGATAAGAAGAGAAAAATAAAAATAAAAGAAAGATAAAAGGGAAGGGGGAAAAATAAATAAATAAAATAAAATAAAATAAAAGAACAAAGGAAATAAAGGGGAACGAGATTGTTAGATTAGGTACAATAAATTAAAAAAATAAATAAAAGAGTTAGATTATATTAGATTAGAAGGGAGAGGGAAAATAGTTAGATTAGATGGGGGAGGGAATAACAAAAATAAAATGGTTATGGGAATGAAACAATAAAAATAAAAGGGAAAGGGTGGAGAAAAAATAAAATTGTTAGATTAGTAGGGAAGGGGAAATATAGAAATAAAAATAAAAAGAATAAAAGGAAAAGAAAATTCAAAAATCACTATTCGTTCCCCGGCAACGGCGCCAAAAACTTGATGTGGATTTTATGTTCTATATTTTAAAACCCTTTTTACTTGCAAGTGCACAAGGTTAATTGTATACTAGCGAGTATTAGGGTGTCGATCCCACGAAGAACAATAGTGATTCTTAAACTTAACCTTTTCGATTATAAAGAATAATCACAATTTTATGAGTTCGATTATCAATATAATTTAAGGAACAAAAGAAGAGTAAGTGAGCAGTGAAGTAGAGAGAATTCAAATAGGAGAAAAATCTAGGACTTCAGATTTCACCTTTGATACCAATATTAATTACTACTTCAAATGGAGATTCAATTTGTCTCTTGTTCAACCTAAACTACAAGCATTAGGCCATAAATTGAAAAAAATAATTATAATTATAAAGTGACATAATTTATCTAGTGGTTTAGCATGAATTATTCTTTCTAGACATAACTCATCTAATTTTTAGCATAAATTATTCAATTTAAATAATTATAATTTTAAGCCCAATTACATAATCATCATATTAGCCTACAAGGTCTGATATTCATTTGAGATAGCAAATTAAACTAGTGTCATCAGCATGATTAAACATTAGTATTAAAATGCATGAGTAGATGATGATCAAATGTAAACTCAAGATTATGCAAAAGAGACAGAAATAACCCCATAAGAAATTAGCAAAATAATATTATTACCAAGGATCCATCCTAATCCTAGAATGAGTAGTTTAGCTGGCCATAGTTAGTGAAAACACCATTGAAATTGGTATATTTTACTTCCTATATCCAAACCTTATACTCAATTACACAAAATTATAAAACTTTATAAACTTTCAAATTTGACTCACAAATGAGATGAGAAGAGAAGAGAAAAATAGCTAACAAAACTTATTTTCTTCTTAACATCCCAACCCAAATGATCTTATCTTACAAAGATTCTCTCTAGAAAAATGAAAGATGGAAAAATAAGAAGATACTTGAGCAAGAAAGTGGATGAATGTGTGTGTCGATGCTTCAACCTATGACCCCTTTTATAGTGGAAAATCCACCCCTTAGGATACCCCAAAATTAATGGAAATTAATTCCAATTAATTTGGGATGTTACATGCATGGTCATGACTAGTCATAAGTATAAAATTAATCAAAAATTAACTAGCTTTGACCAGGTCACTTGGGGGTTGCTTACAAAAATCAAGTCTTGGTTGCTTTGGAGTGCTGGGCTGCTGATAGAAGAGGAGAGCATGAGGGAGGAGGCGTCTGATAGGCCGCTAAGCTGAGGCCCAGACGGAGGGAGAGATGAAGTGAGGGGAATGGTAAGCTGGAGCTGCTGGGGCAGCTGAATTGGGCCGACAGACAGGCCCAAGCATTTATGGGAAAGAGGAAAGGAGGAGAAGGAGGAAGGTTGGTGACTTGGGCCACGAGACAGGCTGTGCGTGAAGGGCTAAGAAGGAGAAAGGCAAGCCGGATGTTGCTGTGATGATGTTAGGCCGCGGAGTTTAGCTTGAGGAGCCCAAGCGGCTGGAGCAGAAAGAGATAAGAAAAGGAGAGGATGAAGGTGGCCTTGAGCGGGTTGGGCCGTCGGTGTAGCCGGCCACACATAAAGCCCAACAGAGAGAGTGAGGAGAGGGATGGAGGAAGAGCAGGCTGTCCGCTAGGCTTCTGTAGTCGAGCCGAACTAGGACCTTTGTTTCTTCTTTCTTTCTTTTCTTTTGGGCTTGCTTTGCACTTGTGGCAGATCTGAGTAGAATTGATCATCTTCATCCAAATTCTTCTACTTTATTTTTTTACCTAACAATTTCATAAAATATGCATCATTTACTCATAAAAATTTATTTCAAAGACTTAAAAGTAGGTAAAATAAAGGAGAAAATTACATATAAAATATGAATTATCAAGTTCTTACCTCTATATTACCATAGTCTTAGAGTCTTAGGCTTCTGTGGCAGATTCTCCCACCAATCTTTTTGTATAGTTCCTTTAGTTTTTCCTTTTATCTCTCATTGAAATAAAAACACAAAAAAAAATCTTTAAGAAAGTCAAAAAAGGAAAAATTAGAAAAAGAAAAAAGAGAATCAGAATGAGTTGTAAAGTCAGGAAGGATAAGTATCCATTTGAGGCATGTGCTACTAGGAAACCCTTTGAGCAATACTAATGTTGGAAAAACTTGCTTCGTAAGTCAATGTGTTAATAATGTAGTTTGTATCAGTCAAATGGGATTCACTCGCATCTTAGTAAGCCTAACTCCTAGAGTGATGGTACACTTGTATAGTAAGCACTAAGATATGTTCACTGTTTTGACGTATTGTGGGGTAAAAAGTTCGTATTTGGATGTCATTAGTGGGGGCCAATAGTTTTTATATGTACATTGTGCTTCTATATAATATAATATTTAGGCTACATCGATGTTATTGTTGGCTGAGTTTGTACAGCTTTTCCTTGTGTATATTTGTGTATATTTGAAAAATTCGAAAAGATTTTCTATTTTTTTCTCTTTTCTTTTTCCCTTTCAATATTTTGTGGATATCCCTTCTACAAACCCTCATGTGACCGCACTCATCCACTGGGGCAACCTAGGCATTTGAAAGCCTTGTTGCACGTCCTAAGAATAATTGTAGTTTGTATGAAAGTGAGTTAGGTGTTTAACATATTTTCCATCTCTTTCATTTGACTCAAATACATGCAAAATCTAAGTGTGGGGATTTTTATTCAAACTAATCACTTGTTTTTTATTATATTTGAGATTAGTTTTTAGGTTTTATTTAGTTTTTTTGTGCTTGTATAGGGAATAATGATTTGATAAAATATTGTTGTCAATAGCTTGGTGTGTAAGACTACTTGGAATAAAGTTCAAAAAATTCATCCTAGTGGAATTTGAAATCTAGTGGGCTCCAAGCAATTTTCTCATTATGGTGGTTTTCCTAATATTGATCTAGATTAGAGAATAAGAAACCTAATCTACGTCGAATTTGGAAAGTAAAGAAAAGTGAGCACTACTATAAAAGGAGGACTTAGGTACCACAATTCATAAATCAATTCTTCCCTTTCTTAGAGTAACTTACTTTTAGGTTTCAGGAGTAGATTGGTTTACTTATCTCACAAAACTTTTGGTTCAAGCACTTTAGTTATAATTCAAGTCTATAGTTTGGCTATTCAATCAAGTTCTTCTTTTGGGTTTTTCTCTAAATCTGTTTCTGGTAACTCCTTCCCTTCTCTATCTCTTTCGCTCACTTTTCTTGATTAAGGATTACTTTTTTTTAATTCATTTTACAAATTTCCTGTTAATAGTTGTCAAATTTAATCATATGTAGGTTAGCTTAGTTTTCTACTAGTTGACTGATTTTTGTTTTAATTTTTTTTTTCCTTTCAATAGAATTGGTTACCTTTAGTTTAAGTGACCTAAATTCGAACTCATCCATGTGGATTTGACACCACAAGCACTACAGTTGATAACAGTATGTTAACGGCATAACTATATATCCTTTTAAGATCATATTAAGTTTTTGGTACTGTTACCAGGGAAGATAATAATTACACAACTCATCATCATATCCCTTGTGCTTAGATGCTCCATTGAAGTACATTTGCCATGTTCCTCTCTTGACTAAGAGGGTATCTTTGTTATGAAGATTGTAATTTTCTACTTCTTGGTCTATAGAATGGTCAACCCATAAATTTTATACTACCCTTTTGTTGAGTTTTGTGCCTGGAATTCTAGACAATAAGAGATTAGGATCATCCATCATGATATCCTTTCCTAAAGGATGGGCTAGGCCATAAGATGCTTCAAAGGATCTGCCTTGGCTATGACCTTCACTTTATTACTGAGCATGTAGTGCTTTAATTTGTTGGGCTAAGCATATCTTTTTAATTTGGGCATATCATAACTAATGATAGAGGAACTTTTGGCTTAATTAATAAAAGGCATTTCCTTTTCCTTCGCTTCCTTGTCCTAGCATTACACCTATAGAAGTTTTCATTGTTGTTAATAGAGCAACAATAATATATCTCCTTTTGGCAATTATCACACTAGCGAATTTTCTAGATACTCCTATATTCTGCCAAAAGCCTTTTGGCGTAGCTCATTCCATTCTATTTGGGAGATTTTCCTTAATTTCACAAGGATCAACTCAAAAACTAGTCAATTTTAAGATAAAACAACTACTTAATTGCACACACTGTAGGTACCCTCGGACTTGTTTTTCCCTTTTTACAAGGAAGCATTTTGGTGATCGCCTTAATTTTAGGTGGATCAACTTTAACTCATGATGAGTTGATTGCATACCCTAAAAGTTTTCCAAAGGTGACACCGAACATACACTTTTACGGGTTCAAATCAATGTAATACTTCTATAATCTCTTAAAAAATTTTCTAAAGGCAGGAACATGCCTGCTTCTACTATATGATTGGACAATCATATCATCTACATAAACTTCCACCCGTTTATGCATCATGTCATGCAAAGTTTGAGTTTTCCTCTGATAGGTGGCCTCGATACTCTTTAGGCCAAAATACATCGTTTATAGCAGAAAGTGCCCAATAGAAATTAGTCTTTTAATGACCAAGGAACAACGACAATTGAAAAATATCATTGTTGAATCTATGTAAATAGTAACAAATTAATAAAATTAAAACGCCATCGTCATGACTTAAAAGTTCGAGATAACTGGGTCTAATTATCTAAACCACATGGACATTATAAACCCCAAAGGCGGAACTGTTAACATATTTCGAGCGGAAAGTGGGAGATTTTAATTCTTAAGTCAATTAGCACTAGCAGTTTAAGCAAAAACCTCATAAGAAAACCCCTATCTACCTCTTTCACCCTTATCTTTCACTTCATTCAGATTGCTTGAGTTAATTGAAGAGATGTTTAGGAGCCGACCCCTTGACTGCCTCTGTAAGCGCTCTCTGTCTCTCTTGCCAATTTTTATCTAGTATATCAATCCAATGGCTCTTTTTGGGGGGGGGATCTTTAGATCTTAGAATTACATAATTTCTTTGAGAAATGAAATTTTGATAAGTTTTTGTTTTTCATTGTAATGATTTAATAAAAGAAATTGGACTTCACATATGGGGAACAAGAGACAGCAAACCTTAAATCAAGTTATCCCCTTTCTGTTTGTAGCCTAATTATATGTGAGCTTCTCCATTAGCAGTTTAATTTTATGAGTGAGAATAAAGTAGGCACCATAGAAGTTTGTTTCATAAATCTAAATTAGAATGTCCTCTTATCATACTTAGTCTAATTCTATTATCGAATTGATATATTGTTGCTTGTGAATTGAAAGATTGAGCATTTTGTCCATGCATGTTTGATTTAATGATGGCTAACAAAGAAACTGATAATGAGTTTGAATGAGTACTCACATTATGAGACATACAACATATAAAGAAGGGGAGGTGCGTTTCCAACTCCTTGAATTTGAAGTAGTCGTGCTGAGTACATTAATTAAAAATGGCATATAGCTAAGCTAGTATACATCAGTTCAGGATAGTATTCATGCTATAATTTTCCATAATATACTCTCCCATTTTGCAATGTCTCACATTTTAAAAATATGTGTCATGAATTCTTTCCTGTTGGAGACATTAACATTTGGCAAAAGTAACAATTTCTTTAGATATTTAAGCACAACCAAAACATTTATATTCTAACATATAATTTTCAAAGCTGATTTATCAATTTGTAACTACCAATATCATGTCTCAATTAAGAGATTTGTTATAACTACTTACTAGAGGACTAGGGAACAGATTCCTCGCATATTCTTGAGTTTTTTTTATTTATTTTATCATTTGGGAAAGCTTAAACATACAAATGGGCTTGATTTACTATCGACTCTAATATTATCTTACGAGGGGTTCTGCCTCTTAGGAGGCATGTGGTTCTTTTAGATGATGTATTTGGGAATAAGCAAAGGGTGCTTTGATCTTATTTATCTGGAAAATTAATTATTTGTAACAATGTTTCATTTATTTGTTTCCTCTTATTTTGGCCTCTCTTAGAAAAGGTGGGATATGATGGAAGATTAGATTTCCTCCTAAAAGTGGAATAGTTCATAGTGGAGGTAAACAACTGCTTCTTGATAGAGTTATTTAGTGTTCCCTCCTTAGTTTCACGCTATCACATGACAACTAATTCTAGTTGTCCTAAACTATGAGTTGTCACCAAAAAATGAAGAATATTGTACATCCTGAATTCCTTATCATTTTGTATATAGTACCAGTTTATAAGTCAATTTTATGATATTTTGCTTGTTTTAACGTTTTATTGTTTCATTCATTTTTGACAAACAAGTTTGAGGTGAGTTAGTCTAACAAAAGTATGACACTATAGTTTTATTACAATTAATTTTATATGATATTGATCATTGACTTCTATACAAGCCTACAATTATGAAAGACTCATTCCAACTACGGACGAGGTGACATGCACCTTGCACGTTCCCCATTTCAGGAGATAAGCAAATAATGTCATACAACAAAACTATTTTGACATGTGGGATTTCTCCATACTTGATGATGGCTTTAATCCTTATGAGCCCCCCTTGTGCATCATTTTCTTAATTGATGAATGTTGTGGTTGTTTCACCATTGTGCAAGCAGCTTGCCTGTCAAGTCTTGGGATTTCCTAAAAGTGGCAAGTCTGTATAAGTTAGATGTGACCTTCATTCTAGCTAATTTGCTAGTCCATACTGTTTTAATTTTTTATAGCTTTGAACAATATTTGTTGTTCAATCGGATATTATGTCATTTTATACCCTTTTATTGTCTAATGTTTGCTCGAAATAAATCATTAAATTAGAATTTTAATTTGTTTTATCTGTTTTGTAGGTATTTGAAAAATCAAATAAAAAGAGTTGGAAAGTAAAGAATTATTGGACCATTTATGAAAAAGGAAGAACAAGTCGAGCCCAGCCGTGATCCCTCTTCATCTTTACTTAATTTCTTTTCGTTTTTTTTCCTCATCCCTTCATTCACCTTCATTATCACCACTAGTGAAAGCAACTGCTACTCTCCATGATCATTATCTCACTACATTCCATCAATTCAGCGGTTACAGGTTTGGGTTTAATTCAGGCATAATTGCAGCAATCAAGTGTGAAGTAACGGTTTTGGACTATAATAGGAGCAAGAAAGTAGAAGGGGAGGATAGCAAGTAGGGATTAGTAGACTAGGTTTTTCATTCTTTTCTTCCTGTCATTCTCAGTTCAGATTCAATTTTTAGATTTTCATGTTTATAATTGCGTTAAACTTTTGGTTAATGCAAGTGAGAAAATTTAGTTTTTTGGGCGTTGAATTTACAAGCTTTTGGATTGAATGTCCGGTTTGGGTTCGAATTGGTGAGTTTTATCACTTGGTTTGATTTGTTTCTTTGTTGTTTCCCTACTCATGCAAATGAAGTTCTAACTCTTGATAAGCATTGCTCCTTCTTCTCTACCTTGCAACCTGGGTAAAATCATTCTAAGTCCCACCGATTAGTTTACTGATTCTTACTTGTGATATGCTTGGATTTTGTTGTTTTTTTTTTAGACGTTATTACTATTTTGGCTTTACTAATTCTGCCCTATTTGGTTTAAGCATAATTGACTTTTGTTAATGAAGTTTTCGATATTATGTTAATTTTTATAATCTAATTTCACAATCCATCCTTGAGGATCGACACTCGTAAGTGCTACAACGATAAAACCATGCACCTGCAGAATTCACAACAAGTTTTGGCGACGTTGCCAGGGATGGTTTTATGAAATTCAGTTGCGTCGAGTCGTAATTTAGTTATTTGAGTTGTTTGATTCATCTTTGTTTTAGTTTCATATTTGTGATTTTAGTTTTGATTGAGTTTTTGTTTAGTTTTAGTAGTTTAGTTTAGTTTAGATTTCTTTGTTTTAGATTTTCGATTTGAGTTAGTGTTTGATTTTGTTTTTGTATTTGTTTTAGGATCAATTTAATTTGATTTTTAACGTATATTTTACTCTTAAAAAAACAGTGCTAATTGATTTGTTAAGCTGTGCAGGACCAGAAAAGAAAGAACCAGAAGCATAACAGAACCAGAGACTGTCCGCAATGGGATTTTATAGTATTATGGTTTCTGTTTTAATTTTTTGGAGTCGTTCTGGTCTGAATTTTTCTGTGCTGATATATGTCTTGGATTCAGCATAAGTTTTAGAGTCTATGTGGATTTTTCTGAAATTTTTAGGACTGTTTGGAATTTTCTGTGATTTTTAGAATTAATATTCTGCTTGTAATGTTCTGCATAGTTCAGGGACATAAAAAATTCAAAAAAAAAAAAATATTCATGTTCCTTCTAATTGTATAGAATTTTCTGCATATAGGGTTCTGATTTAAGGAGTTAGATTTTCTGTTTTAATTTTATTTTTAGAATTTGCCATTTTGGGTTTAGTTATTTCTGTTTTCGTTTTGTTTTGAGTTTTCTGTTTTCATTTTGTTCCTAGGATTAGTTTACTTTCTATTTTTATTTTTCTCTGTGTAAGGGGAAAAGGAAAAAAATCACAAAAATCAAAATCCAAAAAAGATCAGAAATATAAAATGGTGTACATGCTTTGTTTGTGGGCTTCTTTTAAGTTTTTTGTGTTAGGTCACTTTTGGTTGTTTGTTTCTTTTTGATCTTTATTTTCTTTTGAAAACATAGTATTATTTTTGTTAGTTTATTTTGTTTTGTTAACTTAATTATTTGAGTGCCTTGTTTCTTAGTTTCAGTTATTAATTTCTAGTTAGTTGTCTAAGACTCACTTTTTTTTTCCTTTTACTTTTTCTTTTAATAACAAAAAAAATCTAAAAATATTTTTAAAAAATTGAAAATCCAAAAAAACTAAAAATTTCTTAAAATTGAAAGACAAGAGTTTCAAGAATGCCAATTTTTAATTTTTCACAATTTGAGCATGAACATTTCTAGAATTATTTATCTAGGCTTAATGATTACCGTGCTTAATTGAATCAAAATGGAAACTTTATGAGGCCATTGCTGTGGGTTTAAATGTTGCATCTCGAGGTTATGTCCAGTTTGTCCTGGAGGTATAATAAGATTATTATCTAGAACTCAGGATGAGGTTTGAGATTTCTTTGAAAAATTAGCTTCAACCACCTATGCGTTTGAACAAGCTAGAGAGACCATAGGATATGAAAGTCATCGTGAGTATGATTTTCATACTAATCCTTAGCACCGGGATTACTTTATGAGCTCACACGATCCATCTTACTCTTTCTTGCCTCCTATTTTGTGTGATTATTGTGAGTCTTCTCATTATGATACTTGTAATTGCTCATATCATGATCATGTTGATGCTACATGTGCAAGTGTTGAAAAGACGTTAAATGAATTGACTGATGAAATAGTAGAGACAATGAAAGACAGAATTGCTGACTATTCTCAATGTTCTAATTAGATTAGGGAGAAGAGTAGGGAGAATTATAATGAGTCTGACTCTAGTTTAGGATCTCCTAAACCTGCAGTTAGTCTTTACAATAATTTTGAACCCTCTTATAAATCTAGGTCTAATTTACATGATGTTATGCCTTTGCCTAGCCTAGAACAAGAGAGTAACCTCTCTATGTCTCTATCCCCTAGCCTTGCACCTCACACTAACTCACCCAAGGATGTCACTGATAATGTCCTAATTTATGCCGACCCACCCACCCCTTCTAATGATCCTTTTGAGTTTGAGTAGGGTGAAGACTTTGAGAATGCTAGTGAGATAGATATGAGCATCACAACTGACGTTAAGCATTATGATTTTAACGAGTCAAAATATATTTCACAGGAGTCATGTCAGGAGGTAGTTGAGCCCGTTAATCTGGAATGTGATGATGACATTTTCTCTATAGAATATGAATATTTTTCATATGGGTTTGATATCAATGACAGTCTTAATAAGAGTTTTTATGTTGAATATGAATCCTTCTCTTTTGACCCTATCATAACTGACCTCCTCTTTGATTCTCATAAGTTAGAATTTATCGAGTTTAAGAACATTGCCACTAAGAATTTTGATTTCGACCAAACTCTTTTGTGGATTTAGGATCCACTTATTTGCCTAAAGAGCTTGTTTATGACGATAACATTTCTAGGGCGATGACCCACTAACCGGCTAGTGTTAAGTATGTCTATATATTTTCTAATTGGGCCCAACAATTTGACAAGTTGAAGCAGACCCTTACTTGTACTACATTGAATTGGTGGATGCATTCTTTCTGGCTCCAACTCTTTACTTTTTACTGTTTCCATGTGATTAAGAGTTGGTCTTGTTTGTTTGATAGGTTACTTCGTGCGCTAATGGATTTTGATTTGAGTAGCAATTTTCAGTTTGATATGGAGTGGTTGATGTTCCATGAGCCTCTACAAAACATATTTCAGGAGGCTATAGCTTAGGTGTAATTCAACACCGGACCTGGTATAATCGCTCCTCTTTTTCTTCTCTTTTTAATTTTGTTTTCTTTTGTATATATTTATTGCTTTATTTTATTTTTGTTTTCTTTTTTAGTTTTAATGCCTTGTCTTTTTCTTTCTTCTGAGTCCTCTTTTCTTTTTGCATATTTATTTTTCTTCATTTTGTTGTTTCCTTCGACTCTCAATGAGGACATCCTGTGATTTAGGTGTGGGGCTGGAGAAATTACATTACAAAAAAAAAAATAAAAATTTTCAAAAATTCAAAAATATTTTTGTTTTGTTTTGGGGAATTTATATGCTATTCTGATTGCCTATGTTCTCTTGTACTTGAGTATTAGATTGTATATAAAAGTAGTGTGCATTGATAGAACTTGGTCCAAAGTGTGATATTTGTATACAGTCCTAACCCTCGACATTATTTTGAAGCAAGTTTGACTTTGGTAGATAACCTGTGAGATGTTGAGCCTTATAGACTAATTCATCAATTTTAGTCTCATTTTTCTTTCATATGTGTCTCTTCCATGATTGCATCTCTAGAACTTGCTTTGATTCTCTTTGAATTACATTTAGCATGTGCATTATGATAATATGATAGAGGCATTCATTTGTTTTGTAAGCCACGTAGCCAAATTGTCACTCCTGATTTGAATATATTTACACTTTGCTAGTCCTTTGAGCCTTGACCTTTTTATTGTAAATCTTTCATTTTAGCCTTGGCCTAAACACATTTCCCTTTACCTAAGCCAAGGCTAGTAGAGCAACACTTCATTATTTGGTGGGTAACTTTTGGGTATTTTATAAATTTAGTGGTTGATTTTGGTATATAAGGGAATGTATTATGGTGATCATTTAGGAATTAAGTTGTGTTATTTTTGTACATGTCATTCATTCATCATCTTCTTAAAAAAAAGGAAAAAAAAAGGTAAGGAAAAAAAGCAAAAAGAAAAAAAATGGAAAAAGTTTCCAAGGAAAAGGTTGAAAAAAAAAAAAAGAGAGGTCGCAACAAGAAAAAAGTCTCCAAAAAAAAAATTTCAAAAAGAGTTGTGAATAAGAGTGATTGGTATGTTTGTTGTTGTTGTATGTACTCATAATCCAATGGTCTAACTTTGTGGGATGTACCTTATTTTTTTATGAAATTTTGGAGAATGTGTGGTATAGTTAGTGTAAGTGTTATTTGCTTATCAGCTTAGGCTTTAGCTCCTCATTTCCCAAATTTTTTGTCCCTCTCATAACCCTTTATCCTTAGCCCCATTGCAACCTAAAAAAAGTTCTCTTGGTTATTATTTTGCATTTTGCATTTTGCATTTTAGTGGTGAAGAATTGAGAATCTTAGCAAACATATGGTAGTTTGTTTAATTGGAAGAGAGTTGAGAGAACCTTGTCATATTTTAAACACACGAGTGGGAGCATTCCACATTTTCCTAAAGTGAGGTTCTACCAGTCGAGCTTGTACATAATTTTTAAGTAGGGTGAAAGATTGTGTGTAAATGTCATCAGTGGGGACTGAGAATTGCTTGATGTGTACATTGTGTTCACATGTGATATATCGCTTTGGTTACTTGAGTGATGTAGTAGATTAGAATATGTATATATATTTTTCCTGGTGTTGTATATATGACTTTACAAAAAAGAAAAAAATTCAAGATTTTATGTGTATATCTTCTGCAAATCCTCACGAGACCTTCCTTGTCCACTAGAGGAACCTAGGGGTTTAAATGGCTTGTTGCACATGTTAAGTGCAACCGTAATTCCTACGAAAATGACATAGGATTTTTTTTTTTTTGGATTTTTAGTTTTATTTTACTCGGCAATGAGCAAAATTTAGATGTAGGGGTATTGTTCAACTGGATATTATGCCATTTTATACTCTTTTATTGTCTAATATTTGCTCGAAATAAATAACTAAATTGAATTTTAATTTTTTAAAATTTTGTAGGTATTTGAAAAATAAAATAAAAAGAGTTTGAAAGTAAAGAATTGTGGGACCATTTATGAAAAAGGAAGAACAACTTGAGCCCAGCCATGATCCATCTTCATCTTTTACTTAATTTCTTTTCTTTTTTTTTCTCATTCCTTTATTCACCTTCATTATCACCATTAGTGAAAGCAACCGTTACTCTCCATCATCATTGTCTCACTACATTCCATCAATTCAACGGTTACAGGTTTGGGTTTAATTCAGGTGTAATTGCAGCAATGAAGTGTAAAGTAACGATTTTAGACTATAATAGGAGTAAGAAAGTGGAAGGGGACGACAGCAAGTAGGGAGTAGTAGATTAGGTTTTTCATACTTTTCTTCACGCCTTTCTCAGTTTAGATTCAGTTTTTAGATTTTCATATTCGTAATTGACTCAAACTTTTGGTTATTATAGGTGAGAAATTTTAGTTTTCTGGGTGTTGAGTTTACAAGCTTTTGGATCGAACATCCGATTTGGGTTCGAATTGGTGAGTTTTTATTACTTGGTTTGATTTGGTTCTCTGTCGTTTTCCTGCTGCAAGTTGCTCTCCTCATGCGAATGAAGTTCTAACTCTTGATAAGCACTTCTTCTCTACCTTGCAACCTGGGTAAAATCATTTTAAGTCCCACCGATTAGTTTATTGATTCTTACTTGTTACATACTTGGATTTTGTTTTTTTTTTTAGATGTAATTTCTATTTTGGCTTTACCAATTCTGCCTATTTGGGTTAAGCATAATTGAATTTTGTTAATGAATTTTTCGATATTATGTTAATTTCTGTAATCTAGTTTCACAATCCATCATTGAGGAACAACACTCGCAAGTGCCACAACGATAAAACCATGCGCTTGCAGAATTCACAACAATTTGTAAGGGGGAAAGATTGATAAAAGAGATGAAGCTGTATAGATGAAGTGTCTCTTTACGATTGGGGATTTCTTGTTTAATTAGCATGTTGTCCAAAGCCAAGGTAAAAGATGAAAGCTTCTTCTCCAGACTAAGCAATATATAGTACTATCACGAGCTTACACAAGGATCCAGCCAAGTTCCTCAGGTATGATGCTTGATTTTATGGCGAACAAGTTTTACCCTATTTCATATTGGTGCTTGGAATTCCTTCGGACTATTAAGGTTGTCTCCGTGTGACCAAAAGGTCACGAGTTCGAGTCTTGGAATCAGCCACGGACAAAGTCGGGTTAGATTACCTACATTATACCCCTTGAGGTGGGGTCTTTTTCCCGTACCCTGTATGAATACAGAATGCTTGTGCACCGGGCTGCCCTTATTAACCCAAGATGGATGCAAATGATGATAACAGAGTAATCTGAGTGTTCTGTGGCAATTTTGAATATCTAAATCATACTCACTGCTTCTTTGGGTTAATACAGTCAAGTCTAGTAATATATAGCATAGGGGTCTGGTAACTTTTGAAACACCAGATTTCTCTCAACTTCACCAGTATTGAGGAAGTATGAACGAGACAAAAGGTAAGTGTCCTAAGCAAGCTAATTGTATTCCCTTTCCTAATTTGTTTTCTTAATTTTTGGATCTTGTTTGCTTACAGCTGAAAGGTGCAATAAGGCTTGGGATCATCACTCAAATTTACAAGGTTTTTTTTCTTTTTTTGGGGGGGGGGGTGGAGTTAAAAGCGTAATATGGTGTATCTTAAGTCTTCGCTTAAGTTAAAGGACATGTTGGCGCAATTTCCATTATTGTAGATATAATTGTTTGTTGTAATTTCTAAAGTGAAAAATAATACATCTGTTAATTGGAAGTGATAAATAAAATTGTATCAGTTTACTTTTTTTGTTGCCAGTTCTCATTCTTACTTAACTATTATTATTATCATCATCATCATCATCATCATTATTGTCACTGTTACTATTATTGTCATTATGAACGATCACATTTGAAGGTCATTGTGGCTAGAATAGTAACTTCTAATGATGAAACCATCATTGTAATAAATAATTCAAGTACTAACGACCACAATACTACAGTATTATTGAATATGAATTTCAAAATAGGTGGTCATGAGCAATTTTTTTTGTAATGACATATTTGGTTGTTATTGTTAAATAATTTGTTGTTAGCAAACAAGTAATGATAAATACTTCCATGGTTACTACCAGCAATGACAACAGAAATTATAAGGCCATTGTTAAAACTAACGACTGGACCAATGACAACGAACTATGACGGACTTTTATTTGATTGTTAAATGTTTTAACAATGGTAAATTAGTCTTGTACCAATGAGTTTTTTCATCATTAAAAATCACTTTTCTAGTAGTGAATTGATTATTGGATGGATCAGCCTTAATTCCTATTGATCGGTTGCGTACCCCAAAAGTAATCTAGAGGTGACACCGAACGTACACTGTTGTGGGTTCAAATGCATGTAGTACTTTCATAATCTCTTAAAGAATTTTCTAAGTGGAAACAAGCCTGCATCTACTATTTGAGTGGATAATCATAATCATCTATATAAACTTCACCTCTTTATGCATCATGTCATGGGGCAAAGTTTGGGCCGTCCTTTGATAGGGGACCTTAGCATTTGTTAGGCCATAATACATCATGTCACAGCAGAAAGTGCCCCATTGTGTGATAAAGGTAGTATTTCTTCGTCTTCCTCGGCCACCATCCATTTGTGACAATGGGCAATGAATAGTCATGCTGTCTACAAATAGATTGATGTGAGGTGAAGCAAAGCCATCATTTAGGCTTGCTTTGTTTAAATCTTGCAAATCCGCACATATGCAGACCCGCCCATCTTTCTTTGTTACTGGGATGATGTTGGCTACCTATTTGGTATAATTGGATATCCAAAGGAAGCGGACGTATAACTATTTTTGTACTTCTTATTTTGTTTTCAAAGCCCATTTGAGCTTTGTTCGATTTTCTGCTTAATAGGCTTCATATCTGGATCTAGTGAAATGTTATGCTCAGCAGTCTCTTGATCAATTTTTGGCATGCCTTTGTATGACCATGTAAAGTTGTCTTTGAATTATTGTAAGGGATGAGAAAATTGCTTGTCCTCTTCAACAATTAGTGATGAATCCAATTTGAGTAGTTTTGGTTTTTCATTTGTTCCAACATTGATTGTTTCGATCTCTTTAAGGATAGTAGTTTTCTTGTTACATTGTTCATTATTTATTAAGAATTTTTAGGGGATTAAATTTTCATTGGTGCAAACATAAGAATCATACCATGAAAGACTTATTTTATTGAAGGCATGAATACGTACATCAGTTTTAGCACAATTGTATCAAAAGAAAAGGGAGACTTTACCTAATATGCAGGTAAAAATTTTGGCTTAAAACTAAATATTTTCAATTGGCTTGGTAGTCAAGCCCTTGGGCTCTCCAATAGCTAACTTAAGCCTCTTCATCACCTGCTTGTGGTCCACACTAGCATGGTGCATCTCCCCTTAGTCTCTTAGGAGATTATCTATGTAGGTTAAAGTCTTAATAGATGACAATTGGCACCAATTCTGGATCTTTGAGTTTCGCCTTCTCTAAACCAAATACCAACCCCAAATGTATCGACTGACGAGTCCATTTTATTTTGGATTAGGTACTTTTGACGAAGAATGCTTCTTTTTCTAGGAAAGCACAATCATTGAAGATTTCAAATCCTAGAAGGACCTCTCCTAATAAGGGATGCATTTTGACTCAAGGAAGCTATAATAGGTTGTATCTTTCCCCTCCTTAACATAAGTCCCATAGGGGGTTGGGGGATAAGGAGGCACATCATATTTGCAAGTTCTTTTATCTTGCTGATGCTTCCTGAACTTCTCGTCTGATATCTTTAGATGAAGTTCTTGAGGGGAATGCTTGTATCCCAATCTAAGAAGGTGAGAAAAAGGGTTCACCTTTGGGACAGGAGTGAGTGTTCTCAATTTTTTTCCTAGTTTAGTCTCAGGCATGGAACCCATATTCCTCATCATGGGTTTAACTTCTGTGGTTGAGCAAGCAGGGCTTCAACCTTTGATTCGATGACAAAACATTTGTCCTACACAAAGTCGTAAACTTATGTTGTCTTCATCACGTTCAACCTCCAAGATTAGAGCTTTCTTTTTTATTGTTGTAATCATAAGATCGATGTTTATAGTTACCCCTTTCACTATCATTTTAACTTCTAATAAAGGGTAAAGGGTATTTCCTTTTGGTCGTGTAGCCATGCATGACCAAGCAAAAGGCTAAAAGTGGCTTGAATGTCTATGAATTGGTATGTTGCTTTCTTCTCTATTCTCACAATGATGATGTTGAGGGTAATAGTTCTCGATATTGGTTCATGGGTGCTGTCGTATGGATGCAAGCCTTGAGTTAATGACGTCATGTCTTTTCAGTTATGCCTAACTTTTTTTTTTTTCATTCTAACTAATCATATATGCCCTTATCAATTAGGAAGTTGTTTATGCAAGTTACAGTGGGATATAGACACTTATTATGTTTTATCCCTTTAGGTAGGAGGTCTATCTCATTGAGGTAATGGTCAAAGGGATTTTAACATTATTAAGAAATCCACCAATTCTTCAGGACTAGTCTCAACAGGGACTTCCAATCCTGCAAAGGCTTTAAGGAGTGCCTTGATGATTAATTGAGGAATCCAGAAGCTTTCATATGGTTATATCAAATTTTGTTTTCTCAGCATTGAAAGGAGAAGATCTACTTGTGGTTTATGTACTAAAGTCGAATTTGGTTTATCCCTTTCTTGGGTCAAATGTGGGGGGGGGTGTTATAACATTTCTTATTGCAGGTGAGGTGTTGGAATTCCTCTACTTCATCCTATTTTACCTGAGTGGTTTCAATGAGAGTGAGTGAGATTTCCTAAATCGCTTCCTGGTCAAATTCCCAGATTCCATTCACTTCATTTTTAATAAAAAGGGATGGGCAGCCTCTTCATCTTCGTCGAAGATTGCAAGTATAATGCTTAGGTTGGCGTAGTTGCTGGGGTTAGCTGTATTTGGGATGGGCAAGGTGCTATCATCTACCATGTCATGTATTGCATGCCTCAATGATATGTATTGGTAAGTGGAACATCCTTTTCCTAAATGGTAGTTACTATAAGCATTGTTGTCATACTTACTGTGTTGTTCCTCTTTGGTACTTTAGGTGTGGCCCAAAGGGTTTAAGGAGTCCTCGGCTTCTGAGCCTTCTCAAAGCTTTACCATGCTTCATCTCGATTGAAGTGAAGACCTGATAGTTGCAGTGGGATTTCGAAGTGTACATCGCATTGATCATATGAACTGTTTTGGTATTAAAAGTGGTATTAGTTTTCTTGTCTTGAAGGAACTTTTGTTGCCTTTATAACTGTTCCTTGGGCTTTTTTGTATTTCTTCTTTTGCCAACATCCCCGCGTCATATAGTTGGATAAAAGTGTTTAAAGAAGGGAACTTAAAATATTTGGTTATAATTTGGCCTCATATTTTTAATGATCATACAGACTTCATCTCTTTTGTGTGGACGATTCAAAACCAAGGACGCTTTATCCCTTTATCAGACTTGAAAGTCTAGGAGACTTTCATTTTCTTCTTGTTTTAGAACCTTT